>WYDF02309035.1:0-15098 GCA_009867245.2 Adranes taylori | reverse complement strand
AAGAGGAAGATCGCCGACACGATGGATAGACCGGACAAAAACCTTGACGGGACAAGGGATGCATGAAGCAATGAGATGTGCCCAAGATAAAGAGCGATGGCGCGAAGTCATTGCGAACGTAACAAATTGATGTCACCGCACCCTGCAGAAGGGTAATGGACTGAAGAGAGAGAGAGAAATAAAAGTAAAACAAAATCGAGTACAGAAATACTATCCAATTCTTTTCTTTATTTAAACAATTTTTTTTAAATCTTGAATATTCCTCTGCTGTTTTACAAATACAATTTTTATTAAATTAAATGTGAAACCAAAAGGTCGATTGAAATAATAATGGAACATAAAAAAATATGTTTTCCAATTACAATTTCAATATATTAATGTTAATAAGAAAAATATTTTTTTAAAGTCAGATATCAATAATGAATAATTTATATTTGAAGTCTGGTATGAAATTTTGAGATACTGGTTTATTACGTGATAAAGTAATTTAATATTTCTATTCAAGTAATGAACAGAGGAAAATATTTACATATTATTTACTTTGTAATTTTGTAATATATTATGCACTTTATTTCAATGCAGCTTTAAGTCACAAAGAAGGAGGAGGTACCATCAGGATGAGATAGTCATACGCCATGAATGCTCGTAATACAACATTTTATAAGATTTAATGACTAATTAATTATTAATTTGTGGAATATCAAGATAATTTGGCTTACGGCTCTTATGTTTGTTCATATTGCACCTAAGCTGGTAATTAAAAGTTAATACTTGTCACATGATAATTAAATATATTAAATTTATTTACCAATAGGAATTTACACATAATTAAACAACTAATTAGCTATGCTTATTTGCACACATATGGCAATTATTATGAAATCAAAATATTTAGTACATTCATATCACATGCATGCTCAATATCAAGTTATAGTATATTTTCAAATATGTATACTGTACATGGACTATCGGAGACAAGTTCATATGGTCATTTTATTTGGTTTGAATTAAATCAGAAAATTGCTAAATCATAACTATGTATATTTTAAGTAAGCTATATTATAATATGAAAAAAAAACCGAAATAAAATATGAAAACAATTAAGAAGCAACGTTCGCTACATATATGTTGATCCAATATCATTAGTAAAACCTACTACAGTACATTATGATTCATCTATATCAACAATCAATGTACATATACTAAGTGCATCGCATGGAATTTAGATAGTTATGACGTATTATTGTTACCTTAGATTATAATATAAAACTGACTGATTAATTTAATTAAATTGATATTTTTGTTAGCTTTTAAACTGCGCATTTTATTCAAACCACGTTGATCTGCAAAGGATGCACAGTAATTGGATTAATTTCTAATTACGTGCTGCAAAAGAATAAATTACAAACAACCCATTTGCACAATTTGTTAACTTTTAGCATGATAATGACGGGACTGTCGGTATATGTTGTGTGACACAAAATAGTGTGACTAAGTAACTTTTAGAGCTTTGGAATATTGAGTTTTATTAACTGTTATTTTCATATTATCTACAAAAAGACTGTTAGATAAAAAGTTAGCTACTATATACTTAAATGATAAAATATTATTTCTATATTGAAGGAATGAAGGAATAAAAGGTATTCCTTCCTAATATCGCTGAGTTTCTCTTCTATAAATGTCTTAAATCCTTATTGCTGAAGGTATTAATTTTCGGGCAATTGTTATAAAGTCTATTTGGACTAGACTTACCATCAAACTGTATTTTACGAGCTGCTTTAACAAAAATTTTTTTTTAGAGCATTCTATACTTTCTTTATTACTGCTATGATATAAGGATGAAATTTGTTAAACTGCAATCCTTAAATGGGTCTTGAAGGAAAGTATTTTTGTCTGTAAATTATTTGCAAATAGTTTGACCATGCTCAGAAAAAGATTTACTTCTATGTTGAGATAATAGCTCTTGTACGAAATTGTATTTCTTATTGGTGAAAGAAATTAAGTAGTTAAAGTGAACAAAACTGGTTTCAATTAATCGCTCTAATTAAATGTCAAATCGCTAAGCGAAATATCAACCGATTTTAACCAGCCAAAGGGGTAAATTCAAAAGGTGTTTACAGTCCACCGCTCTCCAGTCGCAACTCTACACATACAGCTCTGAATACCCATTTTATTTACAATGACTTAAAATTTGATTTAATTTAATTCATGATTTTATTTTCAAGACACTGACTGCGAACGATTTATTCTGCAACTCAAAATTACTTAATACTGACTGTGTCTTCTAAGCAGTGTTCAAGTTCAAGTGGTTAGCCGCTTTCTAAACGTCCAACGCCATCCGAGCGCCGCCGAGCGGTTGATGAGCGGTAGCTGAGCGGATCCTTGGCGGATTGACAGTGTTAGCATTGAAATCGTAGTAGCACTATACCATACTATGCGTACATACGATGTAGACATATTCAGCCGGTCTTCTTTTAAATTGTCTTACGCTTTTGTATATTTTTACTCTAACTAGGGTTACCACAAAGTTTAAATGTAAATCTAAGTATTAATTAACATTTGCATCTCCTGCAATGCAACTAGTTCGTTTAGCATACTAAACGCTTAAACCATTGAACATTTCAAAGAATCTAGCAATTCTAAATGATTTAAATGACTTACAAGTATCAAGTGCCAAAATTATCTACCATAGAACTAAATTAGAACGAGGATAATTAGAACGTTAGAATATTACAGTAGATTCGTTATTTCCCATTCACTATATTTCATTACGAACCTAAAGTATACCTAGTTTCCGTGATTAACATAAGATTATTCTTAATTGAATAAACACGCTATAGGCACATTTAAGGTTTGTCTAAGATCTAATTAAATACATCCCTCCGATCTACGACATAAAAACATAACTAGCATCAAAACTCATACAATAGTAATGAGTCATAAATATTTGAAACTTTTTAATTAAGTAATTCCGGAGGACTGATGCCTCGACTGATATTAACTTTAGCTATTCTTTAGGAAAATTACGACATGATATAATATTTTGTTGCAATTACAAGCGCCGCCTGCACTCGTCCATTGAAAACTTTACACAACCCGCCAAAATAGTCTCATTATCCGTATTAAAACGAACAAAAGTTCAGCACTAAAAGTTGTGAAACTTACAAAATTTTGGAAACAATTTCTAAAATAATTATTAATATGTGATAACATAATAGGAGACAGTTTCTACGCTAATTAATTAATATACTGAAATTAAATGAAAGGGGTTCAAAATAGACGACAACTACAAATTAGAGTACTTTAAAATTATATACAGATTTTTTATTAGAACTAAATTTGAGGTTTAATGAGATAAGCCTTGAATATGAAAGCCATAACAGTGTCACGTTTATTTTAGGACATGTGTGCGCTCACACAACGTAACGGGAAAAAGAGAATCCTTTTGATGGAGAACGTAGCGATTCACACTTGCCCTGAGGTACATTCTTGTACAAGAACCAGAAAATACAATTCACTTTATTTTACCTACTTCTGAATGATTTTATAATTCCCACTTCTCCAACACTATTTAAAATAAAACAATACTTTGAAATTGCTAACGTTGTGTGCACTTTTCAGATTTAGTCATAAATTTATTTAGAGAGTTAATGCTAATGAACAACACATAACAGTCACAAATTGTCTTTTATGACATAAGGCATGTTTAAACAATAACCGTATGTTTATTACATTTGCGCGATTTTATGACCATAAGTTTGATTTGGAGGGAGCAAATGGATTTTTTTAAACGCGAAATTGCTTATTAGGGGCTAGAGAGGTGACATTTTATAATGCGTGAACATTTGTAGTAAGGAAGGAGAAAATATAAATTAAATTAAAAAAAAATCGTTATAAACGATTATTTCTTCAGAATCGTTTTTACTGGTTTTTTCTCAATTTCCTCTCTTATTTTATACATATTGCAGCAATACTTTTGTCTGAAATGGGGTGATGGGGGAGAGGTCCTAAAGGCCTCAGGGTGGCACTCGCAGAACTTCGTCGCTTAACTCGGAGGTTTGTTGTTTCCGCAGGAATTTTCATGCCTGTTGTTGCACTATAGTCATGATGTGTTTATCGTTATCTTCCATCAGTATTTCTTTCGCGTTCGTACAATCAACTGTACTGTGTTCTTGGCGGGGTCTCTCTGTTTCTAAGTTGTTTAAATTGTGTAAAACGGTCCAAATACTTTTAGTCCTGCGTTTCAAAGCGAATTGTATCCCTTCAGCTGTACGACCAGTTACTCACAACCAATTTTTATCATACCCGGTGCCCCCAAAAACTCTGAAGTTAGAAATGATTTGAAAGACATTGACCTGGGCCTATACCATCCACGGTTACCGATTATGAAGAGTATATAACTAATTTGGTTCATCGATAACCTCACCTCGTAACTCAGTCAAAATTGAATGATCTCTTCCGGGATTTGTAGTTCTCAACTTCTTGGATCCCGACTTCAGTAGTGGAATTTCTTAGAAACGGGCGTAAACATCTCTTATAGGACAAGGCTGAAATTCATGTTTTCGGAAGATGAAGGCTTAATGTGTTGTCCTAATTCAAATGCACTGATGACAGAACTGAAGATGCTATGTGACCTCTACAAATGCAGACTGTTCATAGACTCATCTAAGACAAGCTTGAAAGTTGTCCCTTTGGTCAATGGGAATAAATTACCATCAGCCCCGAGTGAATATGAAGGAGACATACGAAGACATCAGCCTAACCCTTAGTAAAATCAGTTCTCACGATTATAATTGGAAAATTTGCACTGACTTAAACGGTGTTGCTATACTCGCGGGCCTGCAATCAGGCTTCACAAAATACTGCTGCTCTCTATGCGAGTTGGACAGCCGATTCCGAGACAAGCATTATATCGTCCGGAACTAGCCTCGCTAAGAAAGTTTTACCCCCGATGAGAAAATTGTCATTCGTGATGCTCTAGTCCCGAAGGAAAATATTTACTTGTCGCCTTTGTACATCAAACTCGGATTAATCACACAGTTTGTCAAAGCAATGGACATGAGAGGTGATGGATTTTAGTTTTTGAAAATAAAATTTCCTTATCTTAGATCAAGGAAGGAGTTTTTGTGGGCGCCTAGATTAGAAACCTATTCCACGATTCGACATTTGTGGAACACCTTAATCGCAAGGAAAAGCGATCATGGCTTGCGTTCAAAAACATGTGTGATAATGTTTTGGGTAACATCAAAAGTGTTAATTATGTCAATAATCTCGAAGCATTGCTCCTGCATCTCCTGCACTCGCACCTCGACTTTTGCCCTGATAATTTAGGAGTAGTTTCGGATGAACACGGAGAACGGTTCCATCAAGACATTACATCAGTACTCTGGTCAGTGGTGCGATACACTTCTACGTCAGGATACGAGAGGAAAACAAGCACGAGATGTAAGTATTTTATTATATATTATTGTTTATTATATATTTAATTATATATTAATTTTATTTTATTTTTGAATTAAACGTTTCAAACAATCCGTTTGGCCCATCCAAATCAAACTTATCACCATAAAATCATGTAAAAGCGATAAACATAATGAGGGGGACCGTACCCAGAAAACGGTGGGTGAAAACGGTGAGGAAACGGAGGTCACATTCGGATTCAGGGGGTCATTTTACATGGGAATAAGCTATAATGGTATCAGAGCTCTGGCAAGAATTCTTATGCACAACACCGTTTCAATCCATAGAAGCCGTTAGTTTCGACTGACAACGATGCAGTCTTTTTGGTCTTGGCTAATTCGGTGTGCGTCGTTCAATCGCTTGATGCCTGAATTGCGTGCCATTCTCATAAATCTATATCACGTCTCCAGTTTAAAGAATGTTGGGTTGGATTTCATCATGCCTTTCGCGACATCAGCTCTCCCGTTCTTGCATGAAATTCAGGTTTTTCGGCATCAGCTTTTCGCAGGCCTAAATTATTAACGAAAATATATTGAACGGATGCATAAACAATGTTATAGTCATATGCCAGAGATCTATTTGTAAATTAGCGACTTGTGGTCATCATTCCATTGATTTTATCGATGTTTTTGTAGGTTTTCAATGTCGATGGCCTGCCACCGAGTTCGTCATTCACTACCGACTCACAACCACCTCTGAAGCGTTCGTGTCTCACATAAACCTTTGTTTCCGATAGAGAGTCGTTGCCTAAAGACTTTTCTAACATTTTCAGTGAGATTTAGTGAGAATGTCAATGACAGATGTGGTACCTTAACAAAAAAATAAAAAATAAAAACGGTTGACTAACAGCAACACACGGTAATCGTTCCTGAAACTTTCTGATCACGTGATAGTAATGCCAATCAACTTGGTATATGCTTCATAAAATTAAACAAAAAATAATTTTTTTCCAAGGATTTGTAATCTACGTATATTTTTGTCTAGCAGATTTTAGTACCACATCAAATTCTATAAAATCTAATCGCGAATAATTGCCATAACGTATTCATAATCAAGCAGACCCATTATGTTATTATCTGACATTGATTACATTTTGCTATTATTCTACGCACATCAAGATAATTACTAGTATGAGTTAAAGTTGCTTCAAGGAATATAAAACTAAAGACGGATAAAAGTCGTAATCTATTTGGCAAACCTACATTTAAAACTCTTTCTTAACATATAAAGACATAAAGGGGTCTTACAAATAAGTACGTCCTGTGTCTGTATGTCTTCACATTTAATTTATAACTTCACGGACGATAAAAGCGTGCCCATCGATTTTTTTAATATTTATTAATGTTGTGCATAGCGGCTATAAAAGTCTTAAGAGAGAAAAAGATTAATGCTATTTGTTAAGCACTTAATCAATGCTTGCCACACGATTCAACGCATATATCTGTTATTGTATTCAAAGCTTTATAGTCCGGTGTTATTAAATTTGCCATTAATTTTGTAAAGTTATCAGCAAAAATTAATTACGTCATTATCGCTCAAACCCAATTATTAAAAAACAACTTTTTAAAAGAAATGTATACTTTATTCAAGCTCAAGATGTACTAACTGCGCTCTTGCATAAACTCTAAGTCGTATCAACGCATAGAATTTTGGAATATATGTTAACATTAATTAAGAGTTACAAATGAGAATATGTACCGAATTTATTCTCAAAGTAGTACGTAAGGCTTAGTTGCTGTTCGCAATAAACAACATCATAATTAATTGATTACTAGAGATTGATTAATTGATTATCACACTCGACAGGAACCCATTTTGATAGAACAAATCAATAGTGAATTTTAATTGGCCGTATCAGAAGCTTCTCATTCGCATTGGACTTTTCCTGAACTGCTTATAACCCAAACCCTATTTGCAATTGGGAATTGCAGTCAAGGGTTGCCTTAGAGCCTTCCCGCTGGGTCGCACTGGACTCTACCTAAGCATCTTGCAAACACAACCCTGTAAAGCCTTTATGTAAATGGTAACGGGTGGGCAATAAACAAACATAGTCTCCGTTGGTCGCCAACAATCTTCGTGCCCCAGAAAAGTCGGTCGGCAGGATTTGAGTCTGGTCCAGATATTATAATGACTAAATGACATCAGTCACATGTGCAATGGCTTAGGAAATTCCATAGTTAATAATTTTAATGCAAAACAATGAAATGGTTGTCAATGAAATGGTTTTTATTAATTTATATTAACTAAATGATATTGATTCTTCATTTACTACAATAATTTTGTGGAAAACATATAAATATGTTTTAAGAAACCTACATGTTTCTGCCTTGTTTGGAGTTACTCTTTTTATTTTATTAGGAAAAAATGTGGTACTTCTGTTGTGGATGCCTTATCCGAAGGTAAATAAGGATAAGCCTCCTAATAAGGACAAGAACGCAAACAGTACCCTCAGCTCAGTGAACCTTTTATCGGTTTTTAATTTAAATAAATAAATTCGTAAATCAGAAAAAAACATTTTGCGCCGAAGTTTACTACGTGCAAATAGAAAGATAAGGAACTGAAAAAGGAGTATGGACAGAATGTGACAAAAACGCCATCGTCCTCGGATGCATTTTATATATAAACAAAACAATTAACTTCGACGAAATTTATGCCTTACATTTCGCGATTTTGAAGAGATGCGTTCCTACGTACTATCTCTCATAGATACATATGCTAACGGAACATCCAGTCGCGACGCTCCTAATGGCGAGCTTTAGCGTTTGTCACAATAAAGGCGCAAATAGGTATTAGAATTATTCGGTCTTCAGGAATCTTCTCGGGCGCCAAGTCCATTTAAGGTGAGACCGCACTTCGAACTAATGTTGCTGTTCCGGTCCGCAGAGGCTTTCTGAGGACTCAAGTATACTCAGTGGAAAGTTAACAAGGTGCCCTAGATCTTGCGGGTACCTGTAACAGAACTTAATACTAATAAGTGAAACAGCATTAAAGTTTTAACAAAACCGTGTATAGTCCATCTACACAAAATAAACAATTAGAGAAAGAAAATATATAAATTCAATCAAATATTAATAATTAATCGAATGAATGAATGAATGAATGTTCAATGAAATAAGCGGTATTCACGCGGTCTTATATTAAATGAAACATAAACAACATTATAATTAAAATGAAACGGCGCATAGCAAAACGGTAGTGCAATGATAATAATAAATAAAAAGACGACGCTTAGCGAAATATTAGCAGTGCTGATAAAACAAAATTTAATTGCGGTGATAAACTAATAAAACGGAAAGCAGGTGGCAATCATTCACGCAGGGGAAAATTCATACATAGGATCGGAGCTAGTTTAGGCACGGCAGATGAATAATTAGGATGACAGGTACCTTAGGATTTTAACACGAAGCGTAACACAGCGCTGCTGTTACTATTGTATAGTGACTACTCCTAACCTTGTGCACAAATTAGTTCGAAGCACCAGCTCTACAGAGAGGCGACTGCTGTTGAGCTGCTGTTATCTATGCCGAGTGAACGCCACCAACCCGACAACACGTTTATTAGAAGTATACATACTGTGCGCTCAGCGGGAATACGGTAGACTCGTAACACAACAGGTTGCGTTACTGTTACTGTCGTCTAGTGACTATTTAGAACCCCGCGCACTAATTAGTTAGATGCACTCACTCTACAGATAGGTAACACAACAGGTTGCGCTGCTGTTACCCATGCTGAGTGACTGCTACTAACCCGACGATAATCTTATTATAAATATACACTTTACACAGTGGGGGCACTGCTGTTACTTAAGCGATTACCACTAGCTTACGCTAATAGTATACACTCTATCCGGCATGGTAAACGGAATATTATATTTGCGTAACACATATGATTGCGCTGCTGTTACTGTTGTAAAGCATCTACCTTCGACTCCGCGGCAAAGCAGTTAGATGTATCCACCCCTGTTGACACGAAATCGTATAAGAGATTGCCCGTACGGGCAGACAAAGATTAGAGTCCGATTAACGAAATTTCTTCTGCAAATTTCTTCAACACACCCCGACCTAGCATACACACACAGCTGGAGATGGCGGGGCCCTAGATATTGTTGGTGTGAATGTAGTTGGCGATAGATAATAGGGGAATGTAGAAACTAGTAAGAGGGAAATTAGAACAGTGCAATATACCGAAGATATTTCATATATCGTAGAACCATCGAAAAGTAAACAAGTAATAGATACATCATTTGAACTACATTCAAAAGGATCTACGCATAAAGAGGAATAGGCGCTAAGCGCATAAATTGGATGATTGGCTTAATAGATTGAAGGTGGTATCACAAAACTTGAAACAAGAATATGTATGTACATTGTCGCAGAAGCAACGCATCGAATTGCAAATGGTAACAAGGTAGTTTTTAAATTCACGTGTGTAGGTAAAACGCAAAACAAATAAATATTTATACTTGTATATTCTCTCGTATTTAAAATATAGGAATTATATTAAATATATATATATATATATATATTACTACTAAATATATATATATATATATTTAGTAGTAAGGGATAGATAATAAGGAAGCTAGGAGAGAGAAAGAGATAGAAAGAAGAGGAAATCTACGGGTTTACTCGCAATAGTTTCTGGCATTTTCAAGAGAGGGCGCCACAGTCGTAAGATGGCGATAGTAATGCAGATTTCTGCGTCAGTAGGTCTTGTGCTAAGAGTATATAGGTTCGGTTTAAAAAAATAAAAGAGCCAAGAGCATACGGTTTTAAAAATAATAGTTTGAAACAAATAAACTAAGCAAGTAATTAGATTAAATCATGTATTTATATTGGAATATACGTGCATTATAAGTAAGTATATGCTACATGCGGTAGATCTGGAAAATTCTGGGGCCTGCACAAAGTCAGTTCCCCCTTGTAGACGATGGGTAAAAATTTGTATTGTACTATGCTACGAATTCAGTGATATATGTCTATCGAGAAGGTGAATATGATCCTCCAACTGGAAAATGTATCGGAGATAGGACCCACGAAATAGAAGCATACGGTCCTGAAATTTGTATTACTGAATTTGTTAGTGGCGGGCCTAAGAACATGGTTATAAATCATTCTATCCAGAAGATAATAAAGAATATGTAGCGTGTAAAGTCAAAGGAATACGATTGAATTATGCAACTTCCAAAAACGTCAATTTTTCTACTATCAGAGAAATGATTTTGAACGATAATGAAGACAATAAACCTATTGTTGTTATTGCATGGCATATACGAAGAAACAATGATCATAGGGTTATAACAAAAGACAAGTCAAAAATATATTAACGTGATTCAAGGAAACGAAATTTCTTAGATAATTACGATTCTGTACCTTACGGTTTAAAAGACCTAGATTACAATGAATATGTATTACTAGCTTGATAACCCGTCTTAAAACTACTATCCATTACCAGGTCATATTTTATTAACCCAAATGAATTGGGTTATTTGACCCCTACCGGCGTTTTTCGTAACCCAAAAGAATTGGGTTATTTGACCCCTGACAACATTTTTCGTAACCCAAAAGACTTGTGTTTTTAGCCCTCTACCCTACTTTCATTTTTCAATAATGGATTTTATTGGTTCACACAGAGTAAAGTAGAAAATTAAGTTATATAATATAATCTAACATAATAAAAAATTTAAATGTACGCCACTGCTAGTATTGAATGTAAACTAAACGTGACAACAAACTTATGATATAATAAGTATCAAAAGTGTTCCAGACGGACAGACGGACAAAGCTAGACGTTTATATATAAGTATGCTATATTAGTGCCCATTTATTTATACTATCTTTGTTCACATACTGAAATGGATTTTGCATTACTGTAATGAATTAAGAATCTATGTATTCAAAGGGAAGATGATAATGATTCACCATTCAATTGATTTCCAGTCATTTTGTGGGTAAAATATGATATTGTCATATCTATTACTGTAATATCTAGGCTAGAGAGAGAATTGTTAACCATTGTTTGCTTTAAAATGCTGTTTCCATTGATTGTCCTGGGACTCCATGGCTTCAAAACCATAAATCAATTAAATCTTGGTTTTCAAACCATAAAAACTTTGTATTTTAAACCATAAAACCATGGTTTCAAGAACCATCAAACCATTAAATCTTGGTTTCCAAACTATAAAATGATCATTTTTCCTCTTGGACTGTGAGAATTGGACGAGCAAATACCTAAAGCAATATTAGAACGTAATGCATATCTCTTGATATCGTTTGAGTTTCAATATGGTTTGGAAGGTAAACGCATGACGCGGTTACATCTGTTCACCCACACAAATTGAAAACTTTTCCATTATTGGAACGATAGAAGGTTCTCTCACATCTTACAAAAGTTCGCGCTTTCAAACGGGAGGAGCTGTACCATAACCATCTGATGCAAAGTCACTGGTTCTCTGGTCACTGCCCACAGGTCTCTGGCCTCCTGGTCGGTGTTCCCCTGGTCGCTGGTCCCCTATCGCTGGTCCACTAGACGCTGGTCCCCTTGTCGCTGTGGAGAAGACATGTTGTCATGATATGATCTACAATGGACAAACAGTGATCTCTTATTGGTCTACAAATGGCATGAATATTTCAGAACCTGAAGTAAAACGGTCAATGTAATCAAATGTGCATCAATAATCTAAAGCAATAGCAACAAAACCATAATGTATACTAAGGCAAACAGATTTGGGAATTTGGCTGCGTTCCAGAAGAAAATGCTCTTTCTTTGGGCCCCAATGTATTTCGGTACATGATTGTGCGTGTTGTTCAGATTAGAAGACCTAGAAATCGCTGGAGTTTTTAAATCAAACTACCACCATAACGTTCTAAGTTAAGTATAGTTTATTATATAAAATTCCAATCTTGGATATCAAACTAATTCTTTACATAATTATAAACAAATAATTATTTATGCGTTTCTGCGTTATCATGTAATAGGTTGGACCTTTAAACATTCATGTCTTTTGTTGCTGATGGAGATTTGCTTTGTAAAGATAGTTATTAAAAAATGCTCTTTGGGTAACATGAGTTGCATATAGACGCTACCATAATAGTTGTTTAGAAGTATTTAACAAAAATATATGTAATTAATATGCGTGCACTAATTTCGTCACATGCAATAACAATATTTATAATAGCTTGCTTGCATTAGGAAGTATTTTTAATTGTTTTTTAAAGAGGTCAATCGTTATTTGTTGGGATTTTTAAATAATTATCTAATGTTCGTAGTTTTTAAGTACATTAAGGAATATAGGACATACCTAACGTGACTCTTCTTTTCCAAATATTCCCATGTGTCTATGTAACAATATATGCCCTACATCTGAAAATATATCAATGAAATAATGAACTTCATCAATACAGTGATTGTTTTACAAATTCATATGTAGGTAATAATACTTTGCTTGCATCTGTTAGATGTTCATAATTGTTTATTTATTGGATCAAATTTAAATAATTATAGTCTGTAAAATTGTTAATTTACATTTTATATCTATTCAAATATTTTAGTAAATGTTGCTTAAAGATATCTGGGAGTATAGAAGCCGTGACTCCTATCCTCTAGATATCTCCTGTTAGTGTGACATGAAATATTGTCTCTTAATGCTTTCATGGAGTGTTCTAGAGTATACCCGGCGTAGTGTTCATTCTCCAGATACCTTCATAGGTTTGAAAGCTAATAATATTTGTTGCCTAGGGATATACAGGAGTATAGAACGTGGTGTCGTGGAGGAATTTGAATGCATGCGGTGTCCATGACACTCTTTTACAACTTCTTTATTATCAACTCTTCTTGATTATATAATTGAAAAAAAATATTGAAAACTATTTCTTAAAATATTAAATTTTCTTTGAACCCAGATATATTAAGTTGTTAATTAGACAAAATAAAAAAAAACATTGAAATTATGTATATAAATAACGATACAAGTATGAAAAGAAACAATTTTATGTATTATCTTTTATTGCCTGTAAGTATCTTTAACATCGTCTGCAAGGAAAAACTTTTATACTTGTATAATAATGTAGGTATAGTCATTTATTAAACAAATGAGTTGCGAATACCCATGTAAATTATTATCGCAAAACATATTTCTTAAATTGTAGTGTACATACATAAGTAGACCATACAAATGATTGTTTGTTCATAAACTGACTATTGGTGAGATAGTTTAAGGAAAACAGCTACGGTATTCTTCCAGCTACAGTATTCGCAAAGCATTCACAAGCTTACGTTGAAATCACCTGAAATCACCTGAAATCAAAACACACTGAAGAGCTCCGCAAACAGTTGGCTTCAAGCATTCTGTTAGGAGAACATAGTGGTACGACGACGAGTATCATGCAGCTGTCTTCAAGCGCAATGTAGTCCGGGAGAAACCGCTTCAGAGAAGGGTAACAGGAGCAAGCACCAAGAATTTTCAATAAACTAGGCGGGAAGTGATGAAGACGCTGAGGTGGAAGTAGAGAGAGTGGAAAAAAGAAAAGCTAGAGCACATAGAAGAGATACGGACCAAGAAGGAAGTGAGGGCATTGAACCAGAGAAATCAAGACAGGTTTCCAGCGAAGAACAAAATTTTGTAAAAGACATAGCTAGTAACTTGATCGGAGATGAGACCGGAATAATGGAGAGCTGGGCAGAATATTTTGAAAACCTTCTGAATGTTGTGGAGGGAATAACTCCGGAACCACCAGATCAGGTGAGGGACGGCTAGATGGACAACGCTGGCGAAGAGCTTGTTCTAGAAGTAACTCGAAAAGAGCTGGAAGAGGCGACCTTCTTTATGCGCGCCAGGAAAGAATGGAATCCCATTGAGATTGTCAAGTAAGAGTTGAGCGGCAGTATGTACACTCTAATTCGTTCAATATGGGAAAACGAAGAGATTCCAGAAGATTGAAATACAGCGGTGATGTGTTCCATCCACAAATAGAATGATAAGATGATTTGCAATAACTGTCGTGGGATTTCTCCTTTGAACGTTGCATGCAGGACCTTTTCTTAAGTATTAGAAAGGAGGCTTCAGACATATGTGGAGAAAAAATTAGGCGAACACCAGTGCAGGTTTCGGCGCAACAGGTCAACCTTGAACTACTTATTACGGCTGAGCCTGGAGAAATGCTACGAGCATTATATCATGGTCGGCACGAGAGAAAAGAAAGTTTCTGCGTGACTCACCACTTGGAATGTGAAGAAGGCAGCTTGTTTAGAAATGGGGCCAAAATGCCGCGGATTTAAATGGTTTTCCTTTGTGCAAGTCGTCTAGTGATATTTAATTTTTAAACGAGATTAAACAGAATTAAACAGGATTAAAGCAATTGTGCTACGTTCCGTGTAGCTCTCCCATAACTTGAGTGAATAATGGATGCGGGAATCAACCATCTTTCAAATAAATGTATGTTTCGGATACAATTTTCAGGTTCCATGTATTCAAAACATACGTGATGATATGGGAAGAATAAACGCCCGTAATCACGTCGATTTTATCTTTTCGAAAGAGAAACGGGTAAAAATTCTTTGACACATCATCATCATCATCATCAAACAGCCTGTTTCTCGTCCACTGCTGAACATAGGCCTCTCTCAATAATCCCCAATTT
>WYDF02309024.1:0-15098 GCA_009867245.2 Adranes taylori | reverse complement strand
AATGATTTAAATAAAATAGTTAGAAAAAAGTCTTTTTAAATATATCAGGTAATCTTGTGCTAATGATATTGGAGCGCAGTTCAGGTACAGAAGGGGTCAGCTCAGATAGATAAAATTAGTTGAGCCCAATTTGGGTGTTGGATTAAAGACCTAATTGATTCTGTGCGCAAATCAGTTGCACCGGATTGAAGTTATTTGATTTCATTTGGGTAAATGAGTTCGTTATTTCATAATTTTAAAATGTTTAATTCATGTTTAACTGTTTAAATACGTGAAAAAAATAAAGCCCGAATTCTCCCGCGTTACTTATTACAGCTTTAAACTTTTATTTTAATTTTAAAATACATGATTGTTAAGTTAAATTCAGACCCGAGCTCAGTTTGAAGTAATTTGACCTTGAATAATGTACTACCTTAAATATCTTTGTTATATTAAGTACGTCAAATTTGTTTTGTATTTTTATTACTGACACTTATGAAACATATTGCAATAGTTTTATTAGAACACGATATCCTGAAGTTTTAACCCCAATTTCAGATCACTTGACTACATACTACGGTACTAATTTTATTAGATGCACATTACAATCTCATATATGTATGGAAAATTTAATTCCCTTATTGCAAAAGTCAATTTTGGACAAAATTAAAAATGCTAGATGTTTCTACCCGCTTCTATTTCTTTTTTTACGTATTTCCTATTTCCAACAGCTTGAAATGAGAAAAAAGTGGTTTAACTAGTTTGTATACTTCAGTTTGTATATTTCAGTAGTGTACTTCATTCAAATCGATCTACTAATTTAGGGGCAATCTCAAAACACACACCTGTACATACAGGCATACACTTTCCAGAAGGTATTGTCCTTGAATCAAGGACATCCAAAAGGGATTAGCAATCAAAATCTTCAAATCGAATATAACAATAAATAGGGTAGTTCATTTATTATGCACATTGTTTGTAATTGGATAAGGTACTAAAAAATTGTAGAAGAAAAATAAACAATTAATAATAAAAATATTAATTAAATGAGGTTATTTAAAGTTACGGAAGTTAAAATATCTTTAAATTTCTTCATGAAAGTTAGTCTCTGCATATAGAAATTTATAATTAAACGACTATAAATTATATATCATCATACCAGCTATTTCAACAGAGACAATAAAGAATTTCTACGAGAAAAACAAAGATACGGCAAATTGAAATAATAGGAACGAAAACACAACTAAAAAGTATATGTGATGAGAAATAAGTATTTTCTTATAGAATAGAAATCAAGGAAATTCGTGTAAAACTAGGGATGTTTTCTGTAAAGTGAAATTGAAATTACTTCAATTTATTCTTAAGGATATTGTAAAGTTTGTATATGTAGTATATAAAAATTCCGTATACGTGATCGCCACCCCATCTTTTATATACTGGAATCTGACGTTTTGTTATATCTTGCATAAAAAAAAAGTTGAACGTTTTAGTTTCGACTGTCACCTATTAAGTCCTCTATTAAATTTAATTCGCACAATAGTGTTTAGAGTAAACTAAACAACATTAGTTTAACCTATAAATCGTGTACCGATTAATCCTCCGGCCCACAATTTGCCTACGGCGCGGATATCTCTGCTGTCCACATTGCGGCGGCCTAGAACCGCCATTGGCTCACATTTTCCCCGTATTTGCCTAAAGCTGCGCTGTCCAGTTTGGCATGGGCTACTACCCCTCTTGACTCTATTTTCGGCTAATTTCAAAAAGAGCAGTCTGGCGTGCGAAGTCTTGCCTTGGTCTTATGAATTTGTGCGCTATGGCACGGCCTGCTGCTGCCTTTGACTTCATTTTTCCCCGCTACCTCTTCACATTTTCTTCGTCTACGCTTTGCGTAAAATTGTGGTTCCTGGCTCTTACACTTGCTCCCCAAGTTTTATTTTTTTAATTTTCATAGGAACCGAGATATTTAATGTAGTACAATAAGCGGTCTGAAATAAATCGATGGCAAAGTATACAAAACAAGAACACCATATTAGTTTGTAATTTACAAAAAAATATTTCAAATAAAATTGAACGAGCTTTCGGTGGCCTATAGAATAAAGTTTATTCAAGTGTCCTATCTTTTATAGTTCCTGAAATATATCAAAACGTTTGTAAAACTTTTAATGTGGCAACGTCGCGCTCTATACCACTTACAGAAATAGCACTATCTTCATTCGGCGCATAATTTAATATACTATACGCGAGCGAAATTTCAGTATTTTAATGTTAAAACTGTATTTCTCAATAAAATAATCATTTTGAACCCCTCCCAAAATTATAATGTGCAGCCGCCACTGATAACAACATTTATTCAATTGCAAAAGGACAGGCTATATGTCTTATACAACGTAAAATAATTTTTCCTGTAGCTTTGCATATATGAGCTATTACGTATGTCTTACATGTATATAATATGATTGTTGAATGTCTGTCGCCATGGCGACAAGTTGCGAAATTTTAAGTTATTAAGGCCCATATCTTTCAAACAGCTAAAAGTTAAACCCATAATGTGTGGTATCATTTTAAGTAGAATTACATGGGCTACCAAAATATAAGAAAATGTATGAGCAAAGTGAGGGGCTAGTGGGGAAATATGAAGTCAAAGGCGGCAGCAAACCGTGCCATAGCGCACAAATTCATAAGACCAAGACAAGGCTTCGCACGCCAGACTGCTATTTTAGAAATTAGCCGAAAATAGAGTCAAGGGGTTGGTAGGCCATGCCAAACTGGAGGGCGCAGCTGTAGGCAAATACGGGGAAATGTGAGTCCATGGCGGTTCTAGGCCGCCGCAATGTGGACAGCAGAGATATCCGCGCCGTAGGCAAATTGTGGGCCGGAGGATTCATCGGTACCCGATTTATAGGTTACACTAATGTTGTTTTGTATACCCTAAACACTATTGTGTGAATTGAACTTAATAGAGGACTTAATAGGTGACAGTCGAATCTAAAATGTTCAACTTTTGTTTTATGCAAGATATAACAGAACGTCAGATTCCAGTATATAAAAGATGGGTGGCGATCACATGTACAAATTTTTATAAACTACATATACAAACTTTAAAATATCCATAAGAATAAACTGAAGTAATTTCAATTTCAATCTACACAGAACATCCCTAATTTTACACGAATTTCCTTGATTTCTATTCTATAAGAAAATACTTATTTCTCATCACATATACGTTTGGTTGTGTTTTCGTTCCTATGATTTCAATTTGCCGTATCTTTGTTTTTCTCGTAGAAATTCTTTATTGTCTCTGTTGAAATAGCTGGTATGATGATATATAATTTATAGTCGTTTAATTATAAATTTCTATATGCAGAGACTAACTTCCATGAAGAAATTTAAAGATATTTTAACTTTAAATAACCTCATTTAATTAATATTTTTATTATTAATTGTATTACTAAAACGTTTTTGAAGTTTTTTTATTGATCAAAATAGGTTACGTATATTATATTCAGTCGTTTATACTGGCATAATTGAAGTCCCTTAAACTTACAAAAGCTCCCAAGATTTATTTTTACTACTTTCATAGGAACTGAGATATTCAGGATTCTACACTTTTATTTCAAGGTCAAATTACTCCGGTGCTAAGACGTCCGATTTTTTTTTAGACTAGCTTAATCCCGTAAGTAGTAAAGAATCTATCGATACAAAAAATTTAGTCAAAATCCTTCGTTAAGTTTCAGAGATAATGTACCCCAAACTTTGCAAAACCAAAACACCATAGTATATGGGTTAAATTGTGATTTGAGTAAGAAGAGCCTTTATGTGACCAATATAATAAAGTTTATTCGATTGTTCTATCTTTTATCCTTCCTGAGATATTTCAAAAAGTTTGTTAAACTTCAAATGTGGCAACACCACTTCTTATATAAGTTGGCAACATTAAACTTTCTTTATTAGCTGCATATACAAGATAATAAGTGTTTGTAAAATTTCAACCTACTAGTTTTAATACGAAATAACTGAACAAAACAAAAAATGGCTCCTATCCACCATATTCCATTTATAAAATAAAATGAAAACAAAATTTCTGCCAATTCATAGTGTACCCCTGTCTACCAAATTTCATTCAGATCGGTCCCATAGGGAAAGAGAAATATGAATTCATGGACATACATCCGTACGTACGTATATACATACGCACGCACCTCCACCAAAAATCAAGTCTTCTTTAAATTTTTGACCAAGAAATTATTTTTTGGGACCAAGAAAATATTTTTTGGGAACTAATTTTATATGAAAAATTGTTCGTTTAGGACTTTGAATTGCGTATTAACGGATTGCAGTACTTTCAATAACAGAGTAACAAATATAATACGTTACTTATGGGTTATTGAAACGCTGAACGTGCAAGGTCGTACACACAAAATTTAAATCCATGTACTAATGATTTCTTTCGTAACATGATTATCAATTAAAAGTTATGTCAACAAATAATAGTTTTTCTATCATATTTTTAAATGATTACAAACATTGCAATTTTATGGCCATGACTGAATGTTTCAGGATATATTCTTTTTCCAGGAATCGTAATTTAAGATGGACCTTTATTTAAGGTATATGAGGCCTATGCTTTCTGCTAAAATATACATTGTTGTTAAATAATATGAAGTTTTTTAAATGTATAGTACATTGCATATTCTTAGTTATTAAGTCAGGATAAAATGCACTTTAAATATGTACTTTTTGTTCCTTGAGAATATTCCGGAGCATGACAATTGTACTTATCATTCTCAGAATATCTCTGATTGTTAGAACTTATTATATCCGCTTTTATGGGACAAATTATTTAAACATCTTAAATTATTTTACATTAAATTAATAAATGAATATGATATTGTGATGATTCCAAGACTTCATGTTTGGAGCTCCTCCAGGCTCCGACAGCTACTGTTTACTCCGTAAACACTATCAGATTCAAAATTATTAGATACCCGGGAACACCCTGATTCGACATAGACCCACGGCTGGTCCCAATAATTCATAGTGCTGACGGATTGCCCGCTTTCTTCTCCTTCTCTTCCTCTATCAATATCTGCAACACTTTTCCTGACGTAGCGCAAACCTCCTCATAATTTTTTTCCCGCTTGTCATCTGAATAACCTCTTTTACGGCTTCCCAATCATCTTCTGCTTTGAAAACGAGCTACTGGAAAACAGGTTCTTCGAATACGAGTCTTTTGAAAACGAATTCTTCGAAATCGAACAGCAGGTAGAATGATAAAACTCCTAAAAACATACAAAAAGTTGATTCAAATTTATTGTTATTGCAAAGGGATGAACACAAGTAATTGTTAATAATCATAATTTCATGGTGCAGATAAAATAAATTACCTATTTATAAAAATAATCGATTATAAGCAACAACACGTAAATAATCATAAATAGCTTCATTGTTCCAGCCGCTGACAACGCGTAATAGTCTCGCTTGACTATTGCGATATTTCTTTTTCATTTGAGGAGCTTTCTGACCGCTTAAATATTCCTCCACACGTAATTCATTCGAGCTTTGTTTTTTCTTAATCTAATCAATAAATTTCCATATTCTAGGATGAAGGGCATTAATCTGACCTGAACGCCGTTGTGTAATTCTTCCAAGTTGTTGCTCGTTTATGGTCGACCTTCCAAAACGGCGTCAAAACAATCCCAAACTTTATGTTTAAAGATTGGTGGACGGCGACCAATAACACCGAGTCGCCCAATCCAGCTGTCCTCAAAATAATCAATTACTTGCAGCATCTCCTCCGAAAAAATATTGCTTTGGCATAACGTCTGGAATGCACTTACGACTTCATGATGTGGAACAAAGGCCAATGCAGCCAGCAGGCTGAAATTTAAAGCGAATTATGGCTCTTTTTTATACTGCTGCTTAGATGGCTTAGACTGCTGCAGCTTAGTATTAGACGGCAAATACACTGGCTGTCGTGCAAGAAACAACCGCAATGCCTTGCAAATGGAAATTCCTCTTCGCTTGCTTTTATCATGGAAAGTTCAAAATCAGCCACAAATGTTTGCGGGTTGCATTGGCCAGCTAATTGTTTAATATTGCCTTAATAATTGAACATACGTTTCTTGGCGTTTGTAGTGAAGAAGCACAAACACCAATGGAATTGATCTGTTCTCTTCCAGTCCATGTATGGTGTACATCTGGTGAAATAAATGTGGAACGATCTTGAAGTACGAATTCCATGCCAATGATTGGAGCGACGAAAGATGTCCAAATTTGACTGGGTGGAAAATAATAATATTGTCATCTACGGGTCCGGAATCAAAAAGAAAAAGGATTTCATTTTTTCCGTTTTTGTGTAAATTTCGGTAAATTCAATGTCACATCTTTAAGCTAGTGTTGCTGGTCCATTATTTACCTTGATTCGGATACTTCGTATTGACCTCTCCAGATTTACCACACTAAGTAATTTAGCGGCAACACTTTGGCTTACTGCTGCCGATATTGAAGCAACAATGCTTTCATGGGATCAGGCTTTGAGGTGTATCTGGAGTGGCGACTGCTTGGTGGCGAATTGTGCTCAAGACAGATTTCACTTGCACTTGCGCTGCATCACCATGGCGGTCGTGAAGACTTTTAAAGCTAGTAACACTATCGTCTTTTGTTATTACTCAAGCCCTGCCACTTTGGAACTGTTCACATTTCCTATAAATTTTCGTGTGGTTATTTTTATTTTTGCCGAATAAATGTCCGCCAAATAATAACTTACGCTATCCCTTTTCACTATTGACAAATTTCAAATCCATTTTGGGGCACTTTGAGATAACATGAGAGGCGACGTAGTTTGTTAGTTTGAGCAGATTCATCACACACACACATCACATCACATCACACACTTTATTCATCACACACAATTTTTGTTTTCGAAGAAGTTGTTTTCGAAGAACTTACCGTGAACCATTGCATTAAATTCTCCTTTCTCTTTTCAGAAACTAAAGCGCTAGCGCTAACACTTATAACATATCTGTAACGCAATGTTCACTCTTTTGCCTCTAGACTTTTGCCTAATAAAAGTTTCTTTGCAGTCATCTTTAAAGCTTGTTTTACAGAATATTGTGTTCGGTTTATTTTTACCAACTTTAAAATTTTAATGTGACTCTATGTAACTATTTCAGTCTCTGTATTTATATTAAAGTTTTTTCCCATTTTATCTGCTACGTCTTTCATGTTAAGGATAGACACCGAATCCAGGTGAAATACTTTATAAGTATGTTTTGCTTTTCCGTTGGAACATAAGTTGGTCCACTTTTCAATATTTTATTGTTTTCTTCTATATAAGCATGCATAGAATCGCCTTCATTCTCCGAATGTCCTATCATGTCATTTGTCCTATATCCTATCACACAATATTTATGTGTGATGATATGTATTTCCAACTTATCTATGCAGTCAAGATGCATACAACAAAGAATATTGGGCAACACGGTTGTCGCTTGAGAATATTACTTCTCTCTTTTAATTAATCTTTTCAAAAAAGGTATACACAAGAGGTTATTTCATTTGCTTCTCTTCTTGCTAAATGTTCATACGAGAAGTAGCAATATCCTCTTGTGACATACTATCTCTTATAGATATATATGCTAACGAAACACCCACTCGCGACGCTGCTCCTGGGGAACCTTAGAGTCTATCACAATAATGGTGCAAATAGATATTAGAATAATTCGGTCTACAGAAATCTCTCTCGAGCGCCAGGTCCGTTTAAAGGGAGAGCGCACTTCGAACTGATGTTGTTCTTCGGGTCCGCAGACGCTTTCTGAGGGCTGAGGTATGCTGGGTGCTAAGTACACCAGGTGTTAAACTTATCCACTAATAAGTGAAACAACATTAAAGTTTTAACAGAAACGTCTATTATTCTTTTAAACAAAACAGAGAAAGAAAATATGTATCTTTAGTTAAAAATTAGTAATAAATCAAATGAATAAATGTCAATATATGGTGAAATGAAACAAGCGGTATTCAAGCGGTCTTATATTAAAGAAAAATAATGATAAAAAAACGCCGCTTAATATAATGATCTCGGTGCTGGTGAAGAAATGCTCAATTGCGGTGACAAAATAATAATACGGAAAGCATGTGGCAGTTAGCACGGAGTGGGTAAATCAATGCATACCATGAGCGATTGGATCGGGGTCAATTTAGGCACGGAAAATGAATAATTACCATCTTTGATATCTCAGGATTCTATTATGATTTGTAACACAACAGGTAGTATTGCTATTACTGTGGTCTTGTGACTACCACTTACCTTGTGCATACTCTAGTTAAAAGCACCCACTCTGCAGATAGGTAACACAGCTAGTTGCGCTGCTTTTACTGTTGTCAAGTGTCTACCTGTAACTCCGTGGCAAACCCAGTTAGAAGTATCCACTTTATTGACACGTAACACAACAGGTTGCGTTGCTGTTACTGTTGTCGAGTGACTACGACTAAGCTACCGACACGACAACCAGAAGCATACACTCTAGTATGTTCGGAAATATGTTGAAGGAAAAGTATAGGAAGAAGCTATTTAAAACACATGCAATAGAACTAATATAATGTATGCTACATAATATGGCTCACCAAGACGTATGACCGAAGGCGATTATCGCTGGTCTCTGCTGGCTCGGCTGATGCTAGGCCCAAGGGTATTTCGACGCAATCGAAATAGATTTGGGGCAGTAGTTTATAGCAGAATAGTAGAAAACGGAGAAGTGAAGGTGTCATTGCTTCAAGCAAAGTTAAAGGTTGCAAATATGTGCAGCAGTGATTCTAAAAAATTACTGCTCAAAGTTAAAAAAAGCGTTGGGGTTGGTTGCCAGTAGCAGAATGTTATGCTTCGTCGGACTCCATGATAACATCAGGCTGGATAAAAGGAGACACAACAAAATGGAAGACGGATTTGGCCAACAGGGTAGTACTGTTACGTGGAAATACTGAAGCCACGGAATGGAGACAAGTAAAAACGAGTCAAAATCTTGCGGATGTAATATCCAGGGGAATAGCTGCATAAAAATTAAAGGAACAAAAATTATGGTGGCATGACCCGAAGTGGTTGTACAAAGGGAAAGTATAAACGGAAGAAATTGAGCTTCCCGAAGTAGAATTAAAAAAGAAAAGATGCGATCACATCAGAATAGTTAACGAGAAAGAAATCTGGAATAGATTTTCTAACTTAACAAGATTGCTCAGAGTATTATCATTGTGCAAAAGATTCATAAAAAAGTTGAAAAAGATGCCTCTAGAAACAGGAGCGTTACAGCCAGTAGAAATGCAGGATATGTTAGACATAATAGTAGAAATCGTACGAGAAGAATATGCAAGAGGAATATGAAGCATTAAGTAAGAAGAAACCAATACCCAAAAGAAATAAATATTTAAGACTTAATCCGTTTTTGGACAAAATCCAGACTTAGATTAGAAAGGTGATAGAAAGGTAAGCGTCAGAGATGTGTCTTAATACTTTTATTCGGAGGCTTAGCTCAGTGGAAAATAAATAGAGTAAAGGGAGCATAAAAGATTTAAAGAATTATAACGCCACAAAAGGTGGTATAGATACAACTGATCTTATGTGCTCAAGAATTTTCACATCAAGACCTCGATGGTGACTACTGCCAATTTTCTTCAGATATCTGTACATTGCTGGGATAAACTGCATGAGCGTTTACCAGAGAAATAAATAATCTTATAAAATCTTTGTGAGACGGAACTGTCTTTCTAGCCTGGCTATGGAACTAATGGAAGAAAGTTTGAGGCCAAGAGAATCTTCTTCTTAATGGAAAGCTTTAGGACACGAGGAGAAAATTCGTTACCTTGTCAAATACTTGAGTCTCCTACTTAACAGAAAGCTTGACGGAACGAGCACCAATTCGTTCCCTTGCCAAAGACTTGAGTTTTCTTCTTAATAGAAAGCTTGAAGGAACGAGCACAAATTCTGTCCCTTGCCAAAGGCTTGAATCTTCTTTTTAATACCTGCCGACAATATCAAACCACAACAAATAAAAGGAAGTGCATCTAAACAAACAACGCTTTTCTACATTTGTAGTTCCAAAAAAAATTACATAACCCGACTAGTATTTTATTAGATAAAACATTTTAATTCATAATATTGTACTACAGTGTTTTAATACAATTTCTATTGCTAAATGTTTTCTTTTATCAAATTGAATCTAATTTTTAACAAAAAGATCTGGAATACAGCAGGACGGTAGAATACCGTCGCAATTTCTTAGACAATAAACAAGATACTACACTGTGTGATGTAATGGTATTAAGGAAATTTCAATCCAGTATTGTTAAGTGGTATCCAATTCTACAAAGCACAAATATATCAAGATCTTTTTTCCAACATTTCAATAGATGTAGTTTATAACTTGCAGTACTGTATTTCACAGGTGCATCATTTTAGACTGATTTTGTCGATTATCTGCGATAGCCCTCACACAAATTATTGCTGATAATAGGGCGTCTACTGTACTTTGTGTACACACCATTACTTACCACACCCCACCTAGCATCCAGTACTTAGATTATAGTTGCTATACATCTTGTATATAGACTTAGTTTAAAACTCATTTCTGATAACGCCACTGTGCTGGCTGAACATGTAACAATAAAACTTGTTTTACAAAATTGTGCATTTGATACATATATAACTATATAAGTTCAAATATGTGCAGTTTAGTGTATAACTGAATATTACGATAATTAGTATAGCCAAGAAACCCACACAAATACTAATATAAAATATAAACCCAATTAGGTACAACTTTCTTCGGTTCGAAAAAATATACGCTTTGGCGAACTTCGTTAGATATTTTAATTAGTCGTTTCCTTCTCTCGGGTTTTATAACCAGCTCTATTCTCAATCTTATGTACTCATTTCTTACACCCTCTTGTCCTCTTCAAATCAGTTCGCCCCATAATCTTTGCGAACGACTCCAGTCCGAAAGATTTTGATAATCTTCGTTTGCTTCTAGGTCTGGTCGCTAAAAACAATGCCTATTAAAATATACCGCTAAAACGCGAATGAGTATAGTCGTTTCGGAAAACAAGATAACTTGGGAATTTCTGAAACAAAAAATAGCCGCGAAAGCATTTACATGCCTTTAAAATTTTGTATCTTTCACACGTACATTTTTCGCAACGTAAAGATGTGTAACGAAATATTATTTAATGCTTGAATTATATTTGTGGATATTCATCTTAACAAAATAATTAACTCCTCTACGTTTGGACCACAATATAAGTGTTGCAGAAAATTTTACATTTGTCACAAATAATTTGTTATCCATTGATATCGCGTACTTATTGAAACAATAGTTATTGTACCAGACTAAATGTGTACGAGGCGATATTCATCTAACTATTATTTTAATAAGTACACGATGTCGATGGATAACAAATTATTTGCGAAAATTGGTAAGCCGGAAAACTTCCATCATAATGCTTTTTCAATTTACTAACGGTACAATGGTAAAAATACACCATTTTTGAGTATAGTGCCTATAGCATAATGTCGATGCGTACAGATTAGATACACGTGTGCCTGGCGCGAACCTCGGAAACAAGTGCTCGTCGAATGTTAGTTGATTTATACTGCAAATAAATCTGCTATTGTAACAGACTTAAGGTATACGAGATGCTAACAAACACTTATGCATAGATCTTTAAATTTCTTATTGTATGGTTTGAGTTGTTGGGTCAATGTGAGGTCTCAATACAAAAATTCTATCTCTTTCTCGTCTAAACGATGAAAAATCTTGACGAGATGAAAATGAAAGGAGTTATTTTGGGTCTTTTCAGAACAAAGTGGAGCTAGAACAAAGTGGATAGCATAAAAATATTCTTCGTACTCAAATACCAATGTATATAAAATTTCATGGCGATAGGTTTAAGGGTGGAGAAGTTAATGTGCGATATTTAGTGCCGCGTTAGAACAAAGTCGATAGCATAAAAACCCCATTGAAAAAATTCGTATATCTGCCAATTTTCATTGGCACATATATGAATACTTTCAGCACAATTGTTTGAATTGTGCGAAATCTACTAAGCTGATTTGGAGTAATAAAAAAATTCTATTTCTCTCTATTAACATCTTGTAGTTGTAAACTATGGATCCTAAGTCACTTACCAGCCTCAGATACATTGACTAGCCCAAACATAATCAAAGACGTCACCCTGTCACTTGTGGGGTCCATAATAAATAGTTTCCAGATTTATGTGTCATTTCTTGTCTATAGTTATTTACATTCGCCAAATGGCGGTCGTTGTTGTTGCCAAATATTTGTTTCTTTGACATGAAACTTGAATTACGCGCATTTGATCAAAAAAGTAAGTAGAGTTGTAACCAGATTCTTAAAAGTAAGTAGATACTACCAGGCTCGGCATAAAAAATAATTGTATAAAACATATACCAGGTCTACAAATATTTTTACATAAAAAACAGAATGACGTCATTTGTCATTTGAAAATCCATGATGGCGGTTAAAATAAATATATGTTAGATACAGTAGGTATTGAAATGAGTACATACAATAGATGTTGAACTTTCTGTAGCTCCCAAAAGGTCAGTTTCCCTCTACGACGGAAAAATTTGTATCCAGTGGCCCTCTCAGCAGTATTCTAGTCGTTTAACTGGAATGATAAATCGATTTGAAGCTAAATAGTGTCTTAACCTAGTGTATTTAAAATAGGCCGGTAATTCAGATTTCTGCGTTATTGTTTTGCATTCGGCGAATATTTGACAGCAACAAGTACCGCTTTTTGCTGCCAAATATTTGTGTTTTTCTTTATACTAAATTTGAATTGAGCAGCACATGGGTTTGGAGAACTCCCAATTTGAATTTTGATAAAAGTAACAGGGTTGAAAAATAAAAGTAACTAAATTGTACAAGATAAGTATATCGGTTTAAAAAATTATTGTATTCAAGACTCACCAGAGCCGTCCATTTTTTTACATAATAACAAAATGACGTCATTTGACAATTCGTAGTACTTGACAGATACCGTTTGAAAAACAATACGGCGGTTATAAATAAGTATATGCTATATACAGTAGATGTTGAAATAAGTATATGCTACATATAGTAGATGTTGAAATGTGTGGAGCTCCGAAAAGTCAGTGTCTGCTCCATGACTGGTGACAATTTGTACCCACTATCTCCTCTGAGTAGTATCTCGACGTCACGTGTTCGATTTAAATTTTGGTAGATGTTTATGTTAGATCTTGAGAGAAAAGTCTTGAAGGCATGAATATATAATTAGATCATTATTAGAATTCTTATCATAGATATTGTGAAATCATGATGACTGCGAACCAGATGCTAAAGGACAATAAACGAAGCCGATGATGTCCGAAGATAAAGGATACATATTTATTTCTGCCAATATACGAATTTCTTGCGTAATTAGCTGTCTTGAAGTAAGTATATGTGTCTTCAGATGTTGATGGTTTCCCATTGAATTTACCTCCGAAAAGGGGGATGGAAGCCAAGCTTCCAAATTCGACAAGTACGCATCACCACAATTAGCCCTCCACCCTGAAAAACACATTTGGGTAGTGTAGTGTGTCTCAGAAGGGGTTTTAGTTGAAATAGTTTGCTTCCTATTTAACCTGGACCAATGGAACAAAGTTTATGGCATATAGGTCGTGAAGCTCTATCAATCCCTATAAGTTGCAACCCCACCCTTGTGTTTAAGAGTTATAACCAATAAATGTTAATATGCAATTGGGAATACGAAATAAATTCAAGTTTATGTAGTCCGGATGAATAATCTATAATTAAATTAATTTTTTTGAAATTGATAATATGCAATATCCTTATTGTTGCAATATCAAAATATTTCCAAGAAATATAACTACAAAATTGTAAAATAAGCCTATTTTGTTATTGTTGAAATGTCAAAACATTTCGAATAAAAGCAACCTGAAGCACATAATAACATAAACAGCTAAAAACAACCCCAGAAAGAGAAACGAAATTAGACAAAGATAACATCTGTAAAACAGTTATAACCAATTTAAAGGCCTAGACGCGTTGATGTCCAGCTGATGCTTTAACCAAATGGGATTTTGTCTCCAAAAAATCGCATGTACTCAGCAGCTACTAAAATATTCTACATGCTAAAAAATCTCACAAATGTTTTTTAAATCACAAACATAAAGCAATCAAAGCGGTGTTGCAAGCTTGCAATATACAGTTCAGTTTAAACAAATAAGATATGTTGATAAGTAAACAAATTCTTATTTCGTATATTATTGTTTTGAATAAATATTTGCTTTATTAAACTGAAATGTAATATATATAAAATTTTCGAGATTACGCATATGCAATAAGAGAGGCTGAAAAAAATCGATTTAAATTCAAAAACACCGAAAGAATTAAACTCAATATATCAAATACAGTAAGCATTTTGAAAGTGAAATGTTTGTGAACTTGGATCGGAGTCGTCTTTTACAAGGAGCAACACCAATTCCAGATCAAGATGAAACGAAGAAAAGAAAATTGGTTAGAAGCAAAAATACTGCATTCACCTCGAAAAAATAAAAAGTTTCAAAAATATTGTTGTTCCATGTTAAATATAAATTTTACGCTGATAAGTTTGTTTCCAACAAAGGGCAATTTACCAAAATGTAGTATACATACATTTTAATACAAATTTTTAAATAATTTATACTACATGACACAAACTATTAGTGCAACATGTAAAGAACATTTAGGATTATCTCATATTTTATTTCAAATAAAATATTATCTTAAAATCAGAACAAAATAATTGGAAGAATATTTGAAATGTTCCTATGTAAAACAATATACTAAAAATATTTTGGTATTTAATTTTTTTGAGTTATTTGATCAATGTTTAAGCTAAGTTTATAAATTGTTGTAACCAACTTGTTTCAAGCTTAATTTAAAACTTCAACACAGCATTTTAGCCAATTTTATGAACTCTGGGTTTAGGCAATATAGGAATATACGACAATTTAATTAATTATAATAGACTAGATGATAACCCGTCGTAAAAGGACTATCCATTACCAGGTCATATTTTATTTAAATGTAATTACAAAATTTGAC
>WYDF02309013.1:0-15099 GCA_009867245.2 Adranes taylori | reverse complement strand
GTGAAAAAATAATGGGTGCCGAAATAATGAGGACTGCAGGTTATTAAGTGAAATAATGAGGATAATTTAGTGAATAAATAATGAGGACGTTGAGTGGAGGTGAAACAAAAAGTTGAAGATGAGGAATAAACTAGAGGAAATAACTTGAGAAGGAATAAATCGTATAGAAGAAGTAGTCAGTATAATGAAGCATAAGTTAATAGTATATGAAGGTAGGAATAAAGAAAAATAAAGAAATGAAAATAAGTGGAACATTGAGCAATAAAAAGAAAGAAGAGTGTCATTGAAGAAAGTTACAAATGCGGAGATATCGTGGAGAGAAGTAAGAAGAATGCTATTAAAGAAAGTTAGAGATGAGGAGATATCGTGGGGAAGAGGGGGATTTCTTAGGGACAAAAGAGGAGTGGAAGAAGGGGTATCATCATTTGTATAGGGAAAGAAGGGTGTGGGATTAAAATCATTAAATACAGAACAAGGATTATGGAAATATTTACGAAAAAGTGAGAGGCGAGGGTAGAGAAGATACAGCGGAACTATGATTTGATTGAGCGAGAAATGTTTGAGTGGGAAACGTCAGGATAAATATAAAGATAAAGGAAGGGAAAGGGAGAGAACAGGAAATGTGTGGGAAGGTTCTTGGAAAAATTATATTGATGTTGAGGAGGTAATAGAGGAAATGAGCGGAATAAAAAAGGGGAGTTGCATGGGTGTGGATTTATTTTTGAATTAACAAGGAATAAAAACATTTACTACAGTTATGAGTGATATCTGGAAGGATAAATCTAATATATCAAAGGAATGGAAGGTAGAAGAAATATGTCGGTTTATAGAGATATGGCAAATGTAGGAAGCTACAGAAGGATAACTATTATGAATGGTTTATAAAGTATGTTTGCAAAATCTTTTCCATAATGATTAATATACTTCTAACGAGGCGGAAGGCGGAGCATATAGACGTCTTTAAAGCACTTTTCTTGACTTCAAAACGCGTATTTGTCTTCATCTCTCTCGTTATGAATTATGATACAAACATAAACTCTAAATATTCTTCCTTCTGAGACGTCGGCTCTATGGCGTTCATTACATCCGTTGTTGAAGAGGAAATGATTTTGCTTTCTTTGTTCATTGATGATAGGACAGCATAATTCTTACGAAAAGATGATGGTGCTGCGAGGATATTCATGGATTAGTAAATTAAGTGACCAAGTTACCCACATTTATTCAATAAATTTCCAAAAGTTCGAAAACTGTACCCAGAGAAGCTGTTCCACATTTTTAAAAGTTGTTTTAAAAATTAATCCACACATGACTTCTTGGTTTTCTTGACAAGTCCCAATAATATCAAAATCTATAGATGAGACTGAGAAATATCATTGGCATTCATTTGTTTTTAAATAAATTAGTAGTAGATACTGCATCTAGGGCTGTCTATTTTGCACATGAACTTCTCAAAAAACAGTTAGTGGCCCAGGTTTTCTTGAATAGGAAGCAGTAGAACAAAGCAGTAAGGTCAAATTTCTCCGAAACTAAATCGTTTGTTTTTTTTAATGCGTTAATCGGTTGAGACAGAGCACTACCGGATCTTTCGATACATGAAGTTAAAAAAAATGTGGTGTAACGAAGTTACTTATAGACTAAAAGAGAAATGAAAATAATTCGGGACAGCCTCTGTAAGATAAGATTCCGCGTAAAGAAAAGTCAGTCCGCATGTATTATTGTGTGTAAGAAATAAATAAATATTTATGGGATCTTTTTCCTATCCTATTTTTAAAAAATAAAGATCTTACAATCGCACGTTAAGATAAGTAAATTAATTACTGCAATAAACAAGTAAGTAAACATTATTAAGTATATCTTTTACGTTGTATTTAAATTAAAAGATTATTTGTAAGAATTGCGCATCAATTATTTTGATTAATAAATGTAAACAGATTAAACTTGTCACCGCTGTGTGGTATGGAATAATTTGAGGTACATAGGATTTTTGGTACATATAACTTAGAGCATATGTGTGCGCATGTGTGTGTGTGTGTGTGTGTGTGTGTGTGAGAGAGAGAAGTGATCCTTTTGTGCTAGCGTACGTAAGCGTGTATGAAAATAGATTTTCGTTGATTGCTGGTACGCACAGATATATTGTATATTATATCTTCTAACTTCTGATCCCCGGATATTAGGTATTATGAATACTACTCTATTTTTATTATGTTGTAACTCTCGCCAGCACACTCTTTTCTATGGATACCCGTAGCGCGTGATAACAAGCAGCTAGATATACACATGGCTCTTGGAATATAAATAGGCGCGCTTTACGCCCTGTTCTCATTCCGCAAAGAGCAGATCAGTCAGACTAGTCAGCCAGGCGAGCCATCCAGCCGCATAATCCAGCTACAGCCACCGTCACAAGGTCTAGATACCCTGTGAGTTTGTTTGATAAGCAATATTATTTACTTTACAGCTTCCGTTGTATGATTGCATATGTTGATGATTAGCTTTCTTTGTTATACCGTATGATAGTCCGTATGCATTAGCACCGGTCACGTCAGTACCCACTACGACGTTATGGGCTTATAGTTTATCATTTTCTTTTATTACCCGACTAGAGTGCATACTGCTAGCTAGTGCGCAGTACAGTTAGTGGTAGTCAATCAGCAGCGGTCGTGTCAGTGCATGTTACGACACTACCGGCTGCATGTTACGAGTCTACACTTTACGTTTATTACTCTACCGGTGTGTATACTACTAGCTAGTTCGCAGTACAGGTAGTGGTATACACACAGCATCGATCAGGTCAGTGCCCAGTACAACGTTATCGGCTTATGGTAGTTTCCTAGGCTACCTACCTAACCATTTGTACATGTGGTGTGCTTGAAGTTACCGCAATTTTCGGTTGCTTTCCGTATTATTATTTTGTCACCGGCTAATATTTCGCTAAGCGCCGTTTTTATTATTATTATTGTTATTGCACTGCCCTTATTCTGAGCGCCGACTTTATTATTATTTTAATTGCACTACCGTTTTGCTATGCGCCGTTTTTTTTCTTTGTTATGTTCATTTAACGTTCATTCATTTGATTTACTATTAATATTTGATTGAATATATATATATATATATATACTTTCTTTCTGTAACTGTTTATTTTGTGTAGAAAAACAGTACACGGTTATAAATTTAATGCTGTTTCACTTATTAATATTAAGTTCAGTTACAAATACCCTACATCAAGAACGAGAACTTTTGGAAAACTCCGAAGACTCGCAGCTACCTGAGCCCTCAGAGAGCCTCTGAGGAACGGAGCAACATCAGTTCGAAGTGCGGTCTCACTTTGCACGGACATAGCGCCCAAGACAAAGTCCTGAAGACCGAAATTTTCTAGTATATATATATACGCCGTTATTGTGACAAACGCTTAAGCTCCCCATTAGCAGCGTCGCGAGTGGGAGATCCGTTAGCATATGTATCTATAAGAGATAGTACTACGTCGCAGTGTAGCTGTTTTTGAGAAAGTGGGTTAGAAAATTTGTGTAAATAAAAGCCTGTACATATATTAAAATTTGATTTGAAAACTATTTTGATTTGATAGCTGTTACCTCATAATTGGATGGAATGCCATGCCATGGGATGAGATGGAATATTCCATACTAGGATGGATTGGGATATCCCAATAGTGTAGTCGTTTTTGAGAAAGTGGACTAGAAAGTTTGTATAAATAAGATACCTCATCCCATGCTGGGATGGAATGGCATGCCATAGTATGGGATGGAATATTACATACTGGGATGGGTTAGGATATCCAGAAATGTGTAGTCGTTTTTGAGAAAGTGGGATACAAAGTTTGTATAAATAAGGTACATCTATTAAAATTTGATTTGACAACAAACTATTCTGATTTGAGAACTGATACCGCATCCGATGAATACTTAATCCCATACTGGAATGGGATGGGATGAAATACCCCATACTGGAATGGGATATCCCAACCGACTTTCACAAAAACGGTTACAATTTATTTTGTATCGAAAGATCCTCTAGCACTCAAAGGTATGGGATCAAGGTTATGGGTATGGGATACCCCATCCCATACCTCACAGCGTAATATTTTTAAATGACACTTTGTACAGTTTCATACTGTAAAAATATACGAACGTATTAAAACGGTTTGCTGTAAATGAATATTCTGATTTCGATGGTGAATTAATAATAAAATTCTATATAGTACATACATATATAATAAAACACGAGAAGTTTTTCAAAGTCAACTAAAAGGAGATGATAAAAGGATGTAAATAGCATATGTATTCGTTTTAAGAGGCAAAACGAATAAAAATAATAACAATAATAATAAAGTGAAATATTTCTTCGGAATTTCAAGAAACGTTCATAGCGTGCCATGAATGTTTTAAATTCCTTTTTATGTTCCATTTTGTTTTGTAGTAGGCCGTTTGTCAAGAAAAACAAGTCGAGGCTACATTTATCTAAACTTGATTAATCATATAAAACGATACGAATAGTTTAATTTTACATTTGTCTAGTATAGCTTTAAAAAATCATCTAAATCACAAGTTGTATTTGTATTATGTTAGAAGTCTTATCTTTAGCCTATCTGTTCATATACCAAAAGGATGACAAAAAGTAACGTTGATAAAAAACCTCTTAGTGTAATTTTATTAAGCAAATTAAATTGAACAAAACAAGAATGTAAAGAAAAAAAAAACAAAGAAGTACCTTTAATATTTCTAATAAATTCTAAAACCTTACGGATAAATAGAAGATCATGAAAACAAGAATGGATAAGAATGGGAATACGCGTATGTAACAATGCACATTGTCGACTTCCAGGTGACCACCTTGACAGACCTCTCAGACCAGACGTATCTTGATATTTTTTGTTATAGAGTACAGGTCTCTTGGCGTCAATTAATCCAATTCTCGGCGCTGCGATTGACTCCAAACTTTTGTGGCATTTAGCGCAGGGTTCTGGCTTTCAAAAGCGATCATACTTTGTTGTACACATCTATTTCGTATCGGGAGAGCATGGCAAACATTCTGCTAATGAAATGAAATCCGGAAAATGAAACTTGAACCACTCTTGCATGGTTTTAACCGGTTGTGAGTCTTTTTGGAACGTTCATTCCTCTTTGCACAAATTCCTCTCCAATTCATGACTAACTTCAGATTTTAATGATTGCCAAAACTTTAATGGCTGTCCACTTGCTCTATGGTGGACAACTTCTCGTCGGATTCGCTCCCACCTGTCACCTGTCGCACGACGCTTGAGTTGGCGGCATCGTTGGAATCGCACGCGTGATACTAGTACACGATGAGCTGGAGTTTATAGAGTTTGTGTGTGGTTTTAAATTGAGCTCCTTTTTAGCCATTTATTGTACCGATTCGATTGATACTTTATGGCAATTTTGTGCGGATCGCTCTTTGATGATCTGCCGATTCCTAGAAGTGTCAATTCCTGGAAGCGTTTTCGCGGACGGTTTTCTTTATGGCCGAGCTCTTTCGACCGATTCAGAGAGCTCTGAATTATTTTTGCTTTTTTGGAATCGAACTTGACACAATTTCTTGAGACATATTGAGAGAAAAAATTCATATTGACGTTTTCCTTGACGAAGCAGTTACAAAATTACAGCACGTATTTTTTTACATTTATCTAGTACAAAAAAGTGCGGAGAATTAAGCGAAAGCTATCGATGAATATACAGAAATTTCTAAAATCTTAATTTGAGAAGTAACCCCCAATTATTGATATTGACAGGATGTCTAACAGTTCTTCGAAGACCACTAAACCGGAAGTATATTTTCTAGTACAAAAAAGTGCGTAGAATTGAGCGAAACTATTATTTGTATGTATGCATTATTATTATTATTATTTGCATGTATTATTATTAAACAATGGTAAATAATATATGCTTGTTCATAGAGCAAGAAATCTATAAATTCACAAGAAGTACTAAAACGAAAAGTTTCTTCAGGTAGTTATGTGGTTTTGAGAAGCTGTGTCACAATTACCTTAGTTGCAATTATCATCCGCTATCATTTTTCTGACATGGTTGTTTACTTGTTAGGCATTAGACTTCCACAAGAAGCTGATTGGATCAGTACCTCACCTGATCATGAATTTTCTTGAGGTATAGTTTTGGAGAGATCCCGTTTATGTGCCCTACATGGCACAGACCTACAGGCGCTTCCTCGAGTTCCTCGAGATGAGACCCAGTCCACATCTATTACGCATAACTGTGCAAATGGCTCGTTCAGAGTTAGATGCTTTTTCTTGTACTACGTTTAACCATTAGCATGTCTCGGCGATGATTTGGGCCAGCATCTGCTCTACCGAAGGGGCTAAGAACAAAAAGTCAAAATCAATGCCGCCAGCTAACTGAATTTAATAAACGACTTTAGAACTTTTGACTTCCAGTATAAAATAGATGGGAGTGGCGGACTCGTACACGAATTTTCCAAAATATTTTTAAAACTTAGGATAATATTTTTAATGGATTAGATTATTTTATGGTAGTAGCGTGGAGTATGGGGCTGATGCCTCACTTGTATCCGTGTAGGGGGCACTCTGCTTCATTGATATCCCAATATATGTCACTAGACTAACGTTTTAGCATCTAAGCTTGCAACAAAGTTGTTACCGAGACATAAGATTAAATCAATAGAGTTATATAATCCTTCCTAATAAATAAATAATTTGGTAACGCTAACCTTAATACTGAATAGAAGTAATATTGTATATAAACACAAGTATTATTGATAAATTATAATAATATGTGGGCGCTACGTTTGACGCAGACAGACTATACCGTAGAATACAACTAAGAGAAAGATAGCCATTGCCTGCTATGTTAATTTGTAAATAATAAATAAACGTAAACATTAAAACCTGTGATTGGCGACGCGACCATACCATATCGTACGAATCAAGAGAGAAATAACTGGCGATATTTCGCTGATTGTGCGAAATAGCTGGTGATTGTGTCGTATATTGAGTACGCAGCACTACTACGCACGTTTAACTATGTGTGACTTATGCGTACATGTGTGTACATGTGTCGATAGATTGATTTGACCCGAAGTTTGCTATTATGGTGGATAGACTGGCACAATATACCGCAGTACTGTTGCTTCCCGGATATTAAACGCTGCTATAAAGCTGTTTGCAAACTCCCGTTGTTATACTGATTTGAATAGAGACCCGTACCAGTTCATAAAATAATATGTTCAGGCTCCCACACGTCCCATAGCGGGTCATGAAACTTGTGTGAGGCTCAAGCCTATAAAAGCCAGATTTTTAAATATGTAAAATCAGTTCCTTGGGAACTCGAAGGCAGACTATCCAGCAGCAGTAGTAGAGCGACCAGTCAAGTCCAGCCAAACCAACCATGCCCAGACACCGGTCAGAGCGACAGACGCCGGGATAATAATATATTTAGTGAGCGATTTTTTATAATTGTTCAATCAAAATTGAACAGGGCAATAACATAAAAAAGATCAGAAACATAATTCTTAGAGATATTTTTATTTCTCAATTTCTCATATTAATTTAAATTATAAGATCCCTTGTATAAGATCCCATGATGTAGTATATTTCGTTATGAAGCAAAAACAATTGTTTTAATTTTGCTAACTTTGATAATTAATACGTGTATTAAAATAAACTAAATATTTTCAGATATACAAGGGATTTTATAATTTAAATTAATATGAAAAATTGAGAAATAAAAATATCTCTAAGAAATTCTGTTCCTGATCTTTTTTGTGTTATCAATCAAGATTGAACAATAATGCACTACTTGATTATATTATGCATATATTTTGAATAACTTTACTTCTCTACCAAACCTGTTCCCTCAACCTATTTCCGAATATACTAGAGCAGGGCGTTCCCAAACTATGGTAAGCGTACCGATACCGGGAAGTGAATGCCGAGCTACCGGTACATAATGAAAACAATATTTTGCGAAACAATAAAATATTTACCTAAAAAAAGGTCGTTGAGAATTTAGGAAAGTTTTGGGCTAACCGTTTTTTTCTCGACTTTTGATAGAGACAAACTGCGAAAGAAAGGGCCATCATTTGAGAATTTAGGAAATTTTTTTAGGACTCGTTTTTCCAAAAATATTTACTTACAGGTATGCCACCATTTTGTCTACTACATACCGGTACATCTCAAAAAGATTGGGAACCTCTATACTAGAGTGTATGCCTCTAATTGGTGCGTCGCGAGATTAGTCTTAGTCACTCGGCAACAGTAACAGCTGCGCCCCTCGCTGTGTTACATATCTACAGAGTGTATACTTCTAATTGGTTTGCCGTGGAGTTATGGGTGAATGCTTGACAACAGTAACAGCAGCGCTCCTCGCTGTGTTACGGGCCCATAGTATTCCTATTCATCTCACCGGATTGAGTGTATACTGGCGTAAGCTAGTAGTAGTCACTTAAGTAACAGCAGCCCCCGCCCCCTCCCTCGGCCCCGCTGTGTTACGTATCTATACTTATTTACCTTACCGGGTAGAGTGTATATTATTAGCGTAAGCAGTGGTAGCGTAAGCTAGTGATCGCTTAAGTGACAGCAGCGTCGCGTGTGGGAGGTCCGTTAGCACATTTTCATCGCCCAAAGCAGGGTCTGTCAAAGCTTTCAATTACGTACAGGGTTTTTGCGGAGTTTTAATTTTTAATCCTATCGATTTGGACTGGAATTTTAATTCAAACAAAAAAGAAAACTGTTTCATAGTAATTTTTCATAATACAAAGAAATAAATAATGTCCTTGTCAAACAAATAATTTTCATGTTATATTTCAAAAAAATTATTTGCTACTTTTATCATAGATACATACGAATAAGTTAATACTTTTACATATATTTTCGATAATCGCTGCCAAAAAATAGATTTTCATTCATCAGCAAATTTATTTAATTCTCGAAATTCATCTTCAACTAATGAAACACATATTTTACCCAAACTCCACGTTTTAAAAATAATTCTGAATGATATATTGTGATTTAACATCTGCAAACATCCACTTGATTAAAAAAATTATGTTTTAACGTAACTACGTCATTACAAACAATAAAGTTCAGCTATAATAAATCTGACAGATAATATATCGTAAAATTGGTAAAATTAGATAAAAAAATGTAGAAAATAACAATAGTTTAGTGTCAGAACCAATATATAGTAAACATTCCTACTATATCGAAAGGGGAGTCATGGGAGTAGGAAGAGAAAAAAGTTTCATAAAGTTGAGAGAAGGAGAGGAAACATGTAAGAGAGAAGTGATGGAGGGAATGAGGCAAAATATAGAATGGAAAATGAAAGATATGTGAATCAAGTGGAGGAGAGGAATTCAGAGTATATAAGGATAGAAGAAGTGAAGGAAGAGATATTCCTTTCCGAGAAACAATGGCTCGCAATTCACCAGATGCAATGGATTCCTCCGTTTGGACTATGTTAGAGGCCAGAGTATCGACTAAACCAATGGTTCTTAACGTTTTTAGAATCACGGAACACTGAAAAATGTTTAAGAGCCAGCACCTCGTAAAATTAAATTTAGTGCATATATCTTTGCCTCCAAGAAAAAAATCGAGGTATTTACAAATAAGATTTTTTTCCCAAGTTAAAATTTCCCTAACCTAATCGACGCACCAATCCTGATTTGTCAATCTGATAATTTTAAAGTTGTAGTTCTACCATTTTTTTTAATAAATGTAGGAAGCGTCTTTACTCTATTGGATAAAATTGTTTAAGAACAGTAATAGAAGATGAATTTTAAATTGATTTCAGTATATTCTATATAATAAATTTATAGTTCTAAAAAGGTATTTTCAAATTTTAAGTTTTTCCCCAAATTTTGAATTTTAGTTGGGAATAAAATCTTTGAAATAAGATTTTTCCCAACATAAAATTTACCTAATCGACGTACCAATCCTTACTTGTCAATCTGATAATTTGTAGTTCTACAATTTTTTTTAATCAACGTAGGAAGTGTCTTTAGGATAAAATTGATTAAGAACAGTAATAGAAGTTGAATTTCAATTTGATTCTAGTATATTCTATATAATAAATTTATAGTTCTGAAAAAGTATTTTGAAATATTGGTTTAAACGCAAGTTGAATAAAAATCCAATATTCGCCGCATATTATTTTGCTACATTTTATTTTAAGCGTACGGGATGACGAAAATATAATGAATTCTTCCTCTTGTAATGAGAACTTCAAAGATTGGCGGAACGCTTTCCCTAACCTGATGGAACACATGTGTTCCGCGGACCACTGGTTGAGAACAACTGAACTAAACGATATGAGAGAGTGGACGTGTTGAAAGCGGCTCTTCGTAGAGAATGAGCAAAGATTCCAGAAAGCACGTTTGTACAGCGTGCAACTGGTTCATTCCTAGACTGCAGACCATAATCAAAGTAAGAGGAAACCACATCGTACATTGAGCTGAAATTTATTGATTACAATCTATTTTCAAAATTTTGTGTGAATTTGGAATAATTTTAAAAACTATTAAAGTTATCGAGAATAGAACTTCCCTAGGACCCCGTGAAAATTAGGCAACACTGCACCGAAATAAACACAAAAATTACGAATTTCTAGAAATTAGTAACACAAAAACAAAATTGACAAGAAGTCACATTTGTTGGTAAATGTAGGTTGTGTACATAAGACCTGATAGGTTGCTAACCAATTAAAAAAGTGGTCATAAGTACAAAATCATTAATAGAAGTCATTATCTAGCGGAAATTAACACTTTGCAATGATGTGTATATGATCGATTTGATTACATATGGTTCATGCAATATTAGTAGTTTAGTACAAGATTTTATTTGGTAGTTATATTCGTTTAAACAACATTTTAAACAATAATTATTATTTCCATATGAAGTTTATCTTCCTTCTTAATGACAATTTTCTCTATAACCATTATAAATAAACAAAGATCTGCAGTTCTATTACCAACTTAAAATTAACATTAAAATTAATTAACTTTAAATTAACTTAAATCAATAATTCCCAGTTATTCTTAAAAACAGAAAAACCATTACCTTGAATAATTTGCACAAAAAGATCACGAAATGACAATCAATGTATTTTCAAATTCTTCACCTTCCGTGTGTGGTAGATATAGGGACCAGAACCGAAACCGATACGAAAACCGAAAATACCGTTATTTTGGCTGAAACGAAAACCAGAACTGAATAGTAATTTTTTACAATTTTTTTATCGGTTCACGTAGCAAGACGCGCCTCCAGAAAATCCAGCTTCAGACGGAATATCAAGCCAAGGGCAAGCAGGCTCCTGGAACAGATAATATTTCACCAGAGCTACTGTCAACTGACCTAGACACCGACACTGATCTTCTGTACCCTCTCTTTAGGAAGATTTTGAACAAAGAAAACTTGCCACAAGAATGGAAAGAGGGACTCGTCAAATTACCCCAAAAAGGGGACAACACTAACTGTCATAATTGGAGAGGAATAACCTTACTATCAATTCCAAGTAAAGTGTTCAAGCGGGTGATACTTAAAGAATCAAAGCACAAGTGGAATCACAAATAAGGAAGGAGGGTTTAGAAATCATCGTTCTTGTAGCGACCAAATTAACACGCTTCATATTATTATCGAACACTGAAATGAATTTATCACTAGCCTTCATCTTCTGTTCGTAGACTTTGAAAAGGCCGTCAATTCCCTTAAAAGGTATGTGGCAACCTTGTAGAAATACTAGATACTGGAAAAGATAACAAAAGTAATTAAAGACACATACAACCACTACACATGCAGTGTCATCCACGAGGGGAAAATCATGGAACCATTCGCAGTCAAGTCAGGCGTTCGCCAAAGATGTATTCTGTACCCAACAATCTTTCTACTGGTTCTGAATGAGGTGACGAGGAAAGTCACGGATGGAAAAAAAGAGGGGCATACAGTGGAAGCTGACTGAACGACTGAAGGATCTAGATTTTGCAGTTGATATCAGCCTACTCTCACAGAACCATCTTAATATGGAAAAGAAACTCCAAGACCTAGAGTGAGAAGCCAAGAGGTGGGTCTGAAAGTAAACTCCTTCAAGACAAATATTATGGAGATAAACACAAGAGATACAAGAACACTGAGAATGAACAATGAGGACATCAAAAGAGTTCACGTACCTTGGAAGCATAGTGACCCATGATGGTGGTGCAGCTGCAGATGTCTGAGCACGAATTAGAAAAGCAAATTGGGCCTTCATTCAGCTGTACCCACTCTGGAGGACAAGAGAGATTTCCACACCGACTAAACTCCGAATTTTCAGAACAATGGGAAAGCAGCGGTGTTATACGGTTGTGACACTTGGAAGCTCACCTTCAAAATCAACAGTAGCGTACAGGTCATCCTCAGAAAAAATCTCCGAATCCTTTGACGAAATGTGATATCTAACGAAGATCTTTGTAACCAAATGAGAAAGAAATCCATGTCCATTCAAATCAAGAAAAGAAAATAGAGGTGGATTGGTCATACCCCCGAATAAAACAGGATGCTGTGGAGAGAAAATTTTGTTATGGAATCCGCAAGGAAAAATGAAACGTGGAGAAGCACTCCATGGAGAAGGACTTTGGATGAAAAGGCAAGGTATGAGGAAAAACCATTGCAGATGAAACGAATTAAGTAAGTAAATATAATGTAGTAAATAACTTTATTAAATTGATAATATTTTGTTTTTAAGTTTTTATTGCTACAAAAAGGCTTGCTGCGCGGGTATGGGAAAATATTCGCCTTTGACATTTTACTTATGTGTGTGAGCAGCGTAAATTATAGCGAAAAGCTGTGTAAAAAAGATATTGGCGGTGTGGGTGTATTGACATTAATTTGCTAATATTTAAACACGAGCTGAACTGAAAACCGAATAAGTACATTTTAAAGGTCACTTGTTATCGGTTAATTAATTCAATATGAACTAATTTAATAATTTAATTTGATATAACATTGATGTAATATAAACCGCCAAATAAATTTAATTCGTTGAAAACTTTCCCGGTAAAACCTATACGAAGAGAACGAACAAAATAACAACGCCCGCATGCAGTTTACGAAACAAAAGAAAGCTATCGGTTTCGTTCGGTTTCTTCGCGAGAATTTATGCGTTTCGTACTCGTTTAGTTAGCTTAATATTTTTTACGTACACTTTTTAATGTTTGCAATTTTTGAAGAGAGGCTTTTATAATTTCAACGGTTCTGTAAAGAAAATAATATAAGAAACCACAATCGAAACAAGTGGGTTTAAAAAATGTTTGTGTGCCTACGTTCAAAGATTACTTCTAAACTACTGTGCCCATTAGAATGAAATTTGGTAGGCAGCTGCCCAAGGATATTGCGCAGTTAAAAACAGTACATTTTTTTTTAAATTTAAAAATAGCAGAAATCCAACATTTTGAATTTTCCCAAAAATTCTATTCGTTTTGTTCATATATAGTACTTTGTAGGATGTATGTACTGTAATTTGTCCCATTGTTTTATCGCACATAGAACACAACGTTGCCATGCTTGAATTTAAGGAGTAATAATTTTAATTTCCTATATCAAAAGTTCGTTTAATTTGTTTAATCATGATCAAGATTTATACCAAAACAATTAGGATTTATTTAAAAGTTTGGTATCAAGATTGTTTTTAAGAATATTAATAAATTTTCTTCATTAAAAAATAATAAAGATAAACAGGTTCCTCAGGTTTCATCAGGGATTTGTTCATTGGAATGTGGCTCTTGTGAGAAATTTTATATAGGCATGACGAACAAAAAGTTCAAAGTCAGATTCAAGGAACATCTTAATGCGATTAGGTTTAACCGTTCTGAAAAATCAATTTTTGTGGACCATATACTAAGTTTCAATTATGATTCCTGCGTTAAAAATTCGCCACCCTATCTTTCATATACTGGAAGTCACACGTTTTATTACATTTTGCATAAACCGCAGCCAGTAGAGCAGCTAAGCCAAGCCACCCAAGCCGAGACAATGGGCAAAGCTACAGTCGCCGAGATAATAACATATTTTGTGAGCGATTTTATATTCCATACACAGTTCTGTTTATCATATGTAATTTTGCATAACTTTGTCTCTCTTCCTACCCTTCCATCAATCACCTATTCAACTAGAGTGTATACTTCTGGCCAGTGCGCCACATTGTTAGACGGCAATAGTAACACATGTGCGTCTCACTGTGTTACGCGTCTACAGTACTCCTTTTCACCACACCTACTAGAGTGTATACTTCTAACCTGTTCACCGTAGAATTGGTTGTAGTCACTTGACAACAGTAACACCGGTGCGCCTCACTGTGTTACGCGTCATGGTACATTCTTAAGATAGCTACTTTTCCAGTTATTGGTATCATGTATTTAGATTTACCCCCGCCTTTCGAGTGTATTATTGACCATTTGTACATGCTTATCGCATTGTTGTTTTATTATTTTATCACCGCACATTTAAATTCATATATAATTAAAACATCAGTACAGAGATGTCTCACTTTGAGCTCACGAAACCTCAATTTCTATTCCATGATATGTTCACCAAAAATTGTTCTAGACGAAAATTTTCTTTAGAAACACCTCATCGACTTGGAAAAGACAGTAAAAGACCAAGGAGTTGAACTTATTTCACTACAAAACAAAGTAGATAGTCTACAGAAACGGCATAATTCTTTTGTAGAAGCCTCTAGAAAATATAGAAATTTTACAAGAACAAGTTAAATCACTGGAAATTACACAACAAACACACTGTAATTTCGAAAATAAAGAATCACAGACAGAACTTGTGCATAGAGCAGACACCAGTACCCAGTGCATGCAAACGCTATCAAACCCAGCAACACCTGCTCAACCTCAACAAGTTAATGCGTCAACTACTACCGAGACCAGAAATGTGGATAACAGTAGATCCGCTGGCTTTGTGAACTTTACACTAATTGACGTGGAAAGTATAACAGATGGGCACATTTTGCAAACATACTATGATACACTATTAGTTTTCGATAAATCCCACACTATACAGAAATTTCTAAACGATCTGGGCTTAAAATTGTGAAGGGTTAAAAAACTTGGTTCACC
>WYDF02309002.1:0-15099 GCA_009867245.2 Adranes taylori | reverse complement strand
TTTTAATATGTGAAATTGTAATAATCCTTTTAATACGTAAATTAATGACTGTTCGCCAAACATATTTAATAATAATTCGCTTGTTTTTAAAATTAAATAGTTCCTGAGATTATATATGTATATTTTTTAGACCAGGAAATTTATTAGTAGAGGATTTTCCTTTATTTAGGATTGAATTACAAATACCAAATATTTGAGCAAAGTAATAATATATATATATATATATATATATATATATATACATATATATATGTATATATATATATGCACATAAATATATACATGGATGTTTGTTATATGTATATAAATATATAAATTTGAGATTCTAACAGACTACTCTTTTAGAAATTTTTAAATAGTGCGTTAAGAGCGAGCGGCCGCAGGCCGTGGCAATGGCAAAGCTGTCCGCGGCAATGGCAATGCTTCCCACGGCAGAGCTGTGACCGCAGGGCGCTACAATGGTCCAGCTGCCCGCGGCAGAGCAGGTTGCGAGACAATGGCAGAGCTGTCCGCGGCAATGGCGGAGTTGTCCGCGCCGATGGTAGAGCTGTTCGCGACAGAGTTGACTGCACCATAGGCAAATATTGGAGACCAGGCAGGGCGCAAAACAACGTTTGCCGGTCCGCTAGTAGTATACGTCTGATGGTTAAATGAACATTCAAATTCTCGCTTGAGCTTCCGTTTAAATAAGAAAAAGTTATTTAAACAATTATTTAAATAACTTTTTGTTTTAAACAATTGTTTAAATAAGCTATAGAAATATTGTTTGTTTAGCCCCAATTTTATTTACATATAAACACTTTGCAGTAATGTAAATTAATGTCAATGTAAGAGATGTGCTAACTTGAAATTCAAAAAAACTTCAAACATGAATTTTATACCTTTTAAATATCTGTATGTTCTACGTCGAATTTTATTTATACACGTAGTTGGCAAACAAAAAATATGTAACTCATAAGATTGCTTTCAGCAAGTACATAATCTTCGATGATAGTGTAGATTGCTGGTCTCACAAATCGCAATTAGAGATGGTTCTGCTAAAAAGGTTGCCAAGCTTATGCCAATGATGTAAAATTCGTCCTGAGATGTTTTTTCTTAAAATCTTTTGAATCATACAACCTATTAGATACTTGCATTATTAAAATCAATTCAAAATTATTTAAAATTAATTGATTCTATATATCGGTAAATTATTTTCAGTTATCAAATTAAAATATATTGCAGAAATTATAAGATATTTATTTTAACATCGTATAACTGCAAATATTATTATTTGGTGAAATACGTACATTATGAACTATATATCACAGTTTTTGCATAAATTGTGTGTTAATTTGAATATTAATCTAATTTATAATATAAAGTATTTGGCAATGTTGATAAATTTAAGGTCGTCACTGTTGTGACACTTTGTTTGCATAATATTTTAGTTTATAAAAAACAATTGTTGAAACTCATACCACATTATAGTTATCTATGTCTTTTGTTAGCATAACTTTAATTATTCCTGCCAAGTAACAAAAAAATAGTTTTGATTCGCATATAACATTGTTCTACAAATTAAGATTCATCGAGAGCTGTGATTTTGACATGTAGGTTTCGCTAATTTCATAAATGAAATCCGTGTTTCTCCTTCTCTATTTAATCTTTGCGGAAGTTCTTGTGTTGAAATAAAACCTTATGATTGTTTTACTCCCGCACTCTCTTTTGTACTTCAGTCGTTCCAACCAAATATTATGGTAGTGTGTAATAAATGTCAAAAATCTATAACTCTTTACAATGATTTCATAAAGTGCGTTAATTGTACAATGAATTGTGAGAATGTAAGTACTCAAGAATTCACACAAATTAATGTGGAAGCATTCATCAATAAATGGTTCTGTAAATCATATACAGTAAAAAGTAAGGTTATAAAATCACGAACTCCTGATGCAATAAATGAGAGGTTATCTGATTTCCATCGGTTATCTGATAACCCGGGATGCCCATTGGATTCATCACTGACAAGTAGCATTATCACTCGAAATCGTTGAACTAAGAAACATTGTTCTAAACCAACAAAATATCATTCAAGCAAAGCATCATAAGTTAGAAGAACTCAATGATAATATAGGTCAACTGTTTAAAATATTTAATTTTTTCTAATGAGTTACCTTTGGCTACTGCCCCGCATAATTTAAGAGATGGTATTGTATTAGCTATAATGATTCGCATAAATCCATAATGGGCCAGATCCAGATTAGTCGAAACAATATACTATCCCAACACAAACAAATTACAAATACTATCTTTTGAAGTTAGAAATACAATAGAAAATCCAATAGCCTAACAAATAAATTCTTAAAACAGATATTGCAAGAGAGATTAGAAAAACTTCATTTTACGCGCTTGCCCAACAAGCAGCAGGTACTAAACCCTATATACGAAACTCTGTATGTGCGCGTACCCAGAACACAGTAAATGTTGCAAACATGCAAATCACAGCACATGGTGTAATCCCTGTGGGAATACACAGTACCTAGAGACATTGAAATAAATACAAGTGCACCAAATGACTCTGAATTCCAATTGGTTATGAAAAAAAGAAAATCAAAACTATGAAGAAAGACACAGCTACGAGCAAGGACAACGGTAAATTAGCCAGTAGACCTTTAACAAACTCATTTTCATTGTTTCCATTAAAGGTTTTTCATTAAAGGAATTGACATAAATGTTACAGAAGAGAGAATGCTGTTCTTCCTAAAGCAAAAGTCACACACGCAGTGAATAAAAAATACAATAAATACAAGCCTGAGAACTATAGGCATATATCAATTATACCAATTATAGCCAAAGTTTCTGAAATAGCACTAAAACTGAGGCATTTATGTTATTTGAGAAAACATGAATGAGGCATTTCATGTTATTATCTTAATCATTTGTATGATTTGAAAATTAATCTATGATTTACCTGGACATATGCCAGGCAATTCATTACCACTTTGGTTGAAAATATTATAGACTCTTTCGATTAGAAGAATGAGCTGCAGGCAGTCTTTGTAAATCTCAGCAAAGCATCTGATTTGATAGTACAAAAGAAGCTGGTATAGAAACATTAATATTAGGGAAAAAGGGGTCCTTCTCTTAGAATCATATTTGATGGATAGAGAACAAATAGTGGACTAGTGGGTGTAAACGGTAATCTATAGACGTCAAGGTAAATCAAATTTGGACTCCCCCAATGCTCTGTTTTGGGGCCGCTCCTATTTATTCTCAACATAAATGATCTACAAATTAATAAGCCACGTGCTCAATGCTACTTATATGCAGGTGATACAGTGTAGGTATCAAACTCTAAGCAACACTCAGAGTCAGCGCACATCTCGTCAAAAACATGGTTTTAAGTAAATAACCTGTTGCTGAATGAGCACAAGGCAGTACGTATGAAATTTGCCATTGGAGAATGAAACATTGATAATGTGAAATTCTTAAGAGTTTATCTGCATTGGCACTCTCATGTAGGTTATGTTGGTTGCAAGGTGTTAAGAATACTATATTTGCTACGTACAATCGAGACATATGAAGCGGTCATAGCCGTACATTTTGCATATATACAGCCAATCATAACATATGGAGTAATATCCTGGGGCAGTTCACCTGATCCTATCAGAATATTTCGACCTCAAACACGTGCTATAAGAATAATATATGGACTTGATTTTCGAGACTCCTGTAGAACTTTTTTTCGCAAGGAATTTTAATTTCGCTGTGCTTATTTATACTGCAATGTCTCCCATACATAAAAGGAAAGCACAGAGGATGAAAGTAATGTTGATCACTACAGTACTAGAAATAGCAACGATATCTGTATCCCGTCTATTTGGCTCCAAACAAGCATTAATCTGTTTGAGTTGATCTTCATAAAGACGTTCAACACGTTACCCGAATCAATACGAACTTAAGATAATAATACCTTCAAGAACCAAAAAACACATTTTGTTGAATATCTACAAAGATTACTATAACATTGATTTGAATATATAGATGTAATTGTAGATTTATACTATGTAATGTTCAATAGCTATTTTACATCTAGCTCTTATTTTATCTTATCAAATGCATCGTAGTCCTTCTAATAGTTGGTACATAATTATTACCGCTCTTTTTCGCGACTGTTTTTTTATTGACATTTTCTAATTTTTATTTTATCATAAAAATAATCCTCCCTTTTCAGTAAGTGAAAATCTGTATCGACAATCGTATCCATATTCGCTATTTTATGTTCTACCAATTCGAGAAAGTTTGCAATGCAATAGTCATTTCGCGATTTCAACAACCTTTTTCCCTATGGAACAATCAGTCCAAGCTAAGTTGTAACATGGTTCATGAACTTCAAATTGGGCGATGCAAACCTCATAGATGATGAAGGAGAACCATCAAATTTGGACCACGCACTTTTCGCAGCCGTGGAAGAAGGCAAAAGCTTTACAACGCGAATGTTGCCAAAGACTTCAAAGTGCAACATTCAACCATCGTTCGTCGTTTCAAGAAGCTCATTCATGTATGGAAATTCATTGGCTGGATAGGTCCACATGAACTCTCCGACAACAACAAAGCCAAATGATTCCGAATTTCCGAATCTTCGCGGACTTTGACAGTGAAATAAGGAAACTCCGTTGCTGAGGAATCTCGTCAGGAATTTTCACGCCTACAGATTATCACGTCAATCGATTGCTAAAAAATGGGCATGCAAACAAAGTTTACGACGACTTGGTGGTCGCCATAAAAGAGTGGATTGCCTCTAAAAACAACAAATTTTTCGCCCATGGAATCGACCGGTCGTCAAGTAAATGGGAAGTAGTAATTAAAGTAGATCGTGAATATGGTTCGAATAACATTTATTTTAAGAACGCCGTAACTTGCATTTTACTCAATAATAGCAGTAAATCTGCTGTTGACACATGGTCCATGAAAGTAGTTCAATAGTTACGCTGGTAACACCAAATTTCGAATGCTTCTAATTTCTTCAGTAAAGAATCGATGTCTGTCCATGCCTGTATTATACAGCAAAATAGAGAATACAAAACATTTAAATTTTAGTCTAAAATCATGAATACATTTTACAGAAAAGTAGCTGTATATTTAAGAAAACAGATTTGTATGTGTCCTGCTGGTCCCATTGAGCGTTGAAATGGCATTCGATATCAGGTCTTGTATTAACAGTTTTAAATTATGTACTATTTAATACCTGTGATTTCCCTATAAACATATACAGTAGACTCCCGGTTATCCGAGGTAATATGGAACGAGACCACCTCGTATACGGAAACACTCAGATAATACGGAAGTTAAGTAAAAACTCGTGAAAATGTACAAAATTAGTTTATTGTATAAAAAAAAAACGTAATTATGTAAACGTAATTATGTAAACGTAATTATGTAAACAAGTATGTAAACGTAATTACATACTTGTAAGCAAGTAGAAACATGAAATTATTTCTAATAAAAGTCTTTAATTGTTTTCAACAATTAAAGGTAGATTGATTTGCTAGATAAAGTAATTCGCTCCTGTTCTGAAACGTTTTTAGGGAGTTCATCTAAGCCAAATAAATTTTTCCCTGACTTTTGAATTGTGGTAGTTTTCACCTCTTCCAACGTTGAAGCAACCCACTATCGTACATGCCTTCATGGGACTTGTCTTCCTTACAGGCTTCCCCTTCATCTAAGTTTACAATCAACATATGGAGAAGGCTCCGCCAGTAATTTCTCTTCATCATTTCTACAACCCCTTTGTTTACGGGTTGCAATAGGGGGTAGGAATATAGCTTTATGATCACCACTTCACAGTTCTTTGGTGCCCGGGTGAGATGGCGCATTGTCCAAATTTTAAAATAGCTTTCCTGTGGAATATATTGTTTTCAAAAATGATTCAGTGACAAGAAGAAATTCTGTGAAAGACCAGGCACTAAAAATTGTGCTATTGATCCAGGCACTTCTTTAGTTGCATAATCATTGCAGGCTAGAATTGTGACTCTCTCTCTACTTTTTTTTTAATCCAGGAGCAGATTTTCTCGGATTTTGCTGCTAAGGTTTTCGAAGGTAGCATTCGGAAGTTAAGACCATTTTCCTCTATATAAATCTGAGTTATAAATCTGATCTGAGGTCAATCGTTCCTTGAAAACGATTTTCTCCATTTTGCACTGAAATTCCGAAACTCCAGATGACTCAGCTGAGAGTTTTTCCCTGCTAATGCTCACCTGCCTTATGCCATATTTCTTCTTCCACCTGACCAGCCATTCATCTCTTGCAGTGAATGTTTACTCGCCGTTTCAAGAGTTATTATGAAACTCCAGCTTGAAGCATTGGCCAAGAACTGCCCATTACCCGAAGCCGTGAAAACCACAGAAGAGCTTCAAACGTCTGTTAGTAGTCGCTCTTCTTCAAAGCCTTTCGACAGAATCCACTGCCTCCACCCACACTTTTGTTTAGAATGTTTTCAATTTCATTCTAGTTATGTCTCCAATCACCAACAGTCACTTCGCCAACTCCCAAATTGTTAGCCATGTTTTTAATAGACTGGCCATTGTCCAACCGCTTTATTGCATTAAATATTGTTTGAAGAGAAACTACAACTCTCTTCCGTTATCCGCTCATATTGACACACAGAAAGCAATAAAAGCACAAAAGACAACACGACAATAGAACCAGTAGACACCATAATAACTTAGAGCCAAATGAAGGGACAATGGCAATGCGAGGAGTTACGAATCATCCGAAGTACGACATCTAAGCCTCGACATTGTTTGTTAAATGAATAAACATCGCTTCTCGGTGTAATTGTTCCGATATTAAGAGCTTTATTTTTTATCTTCCGATCACTAGCTCGATTAACCTGGAGATTGGGTTGACCGGGACTCGAATAATCGCGAGTCTGCTGTACTTCATTTTGTACATAGTAATTATTGGGTCATACATATCTTTGACGCAAAAAATTCATGGAAATTTAATTATTTGCTGCAACTCTGGTTTTATACTTGATATCAGGATAGTATCTTCCGATTATTTATGTTTATTGAATTATTGATAGTTGATTTTGTTTTTGTTATTTTTCTCTATTTTGTGATACCATTGAAAGAAGTTACTACAAGTTCTAAGTTTTAACTGAGTTTCATAAATCCGATTGTCATCAACATTCTGTACAATAACATGCGCTTTCGATTTAATAAATTTTTGTACCACGTTGAATGCGTCGTGTATCAGTTGGTAGTCTTCAATTTAAATGTATTGATATCTAAGCCTAATTCTCTAGTTTTTCTTATTAAATATCTGATCCTATTATCTATTTTTCTAATTTTATTCATCAAGAATGTTCGCTAGATTCAAGATCTCATCCGTCATCCATTCTTTGTAGATGTAATTCTTTTGTTGCTTTTCGTCTGTGTATTGATGCTCATAGAGAGCAATACGTTATCAATCATCATCATCATACAGCCTCCAAAGTCCACTGCTGAACATAAGCATCTCGCATGCTTTTCCACAGAATCCGGTTTTGCGCCGCCTGGATCCAATTTGTAGTCACCCCCTTTATGTCATCTGTCCATCTCGTCGGAGGTCGTTCTCTGTTTCTGTTTGCTTGTGTTCGGGGTCTCCCTTCCAAAATCCTTTTCATCCATCGGTCATCCTTTGCCCTTGCTACATAGCCTGCCCAGTTCCATTTAATGTCATCACTCTCTCGATAACATCTATTGCTCAGTAACAGATGTAACGTTATCAATACTATAGTGGTAAATAGGGATGGCCTTTCTCTCTCTTCAAAAATATGACGATCAGTGATATTTCGAAAGTATTAATAATGTCCTCGAGAATTTCTTCTGCTGAATTTTCAACTCAAATGTATTTGAAGATTCTTTAAATAAAAACAAAAAAATGTAAATACCACTTGATCCACGTTATTAACATCCATGACTCGATCAATTATAATAATTGGTTTTGTTATGTAAATTAATAAAATTTATTTACATAAATTTTCAATAAATAATAGATTAAAATGAATTACAAGCTAGGATTTAGCTGATCAGTAAAACCAATAATTTTCATGTATACATAAGCAATAATAATATTATTTACATGAATAAACGCGTCAAGTACAAACATAAAGTAAGAAAAACAAAAATTATTTGACATTGACGTAAACCAAATTTCCAAAATTAACCCGAAACCATATGTATGATACAAAATAATTTGTTATACGGCAAAACTGTATACCGATATACTATAAAAAATTTTGGAACAAAGCAACACACCACATTTTATGTATTAATTTATTTTGCCCAGTTGCAATAATTTAATTGTATCAGCTGATAATGAAAATATCAGAACTTTTTATTGTGAAAACGAATTTCAATATTAAATTTATAAAATGCACAAAAATATTAATATTCACGAAAAAGGTGGAATAAGCTCAAAGCGAGTTTTCATACCTGAAATATATTACCTAACCTGAGATACAGCATTATGAGTTATAAGCCAATTAATATTTATAGAAGGAACCAGGTTCAAGGCGCAAATAGGAGATCCATATTCAAGGAGATTACAAACTCAATTAGATATCCAATTACAAATCCATTACAAACAAGTACACTTACAGATCCAAACCATTAGAACTAAATTCATTAAAAAATTAACTAAAAACTAACTAACAAAATATAGTATAACTCCTTTTTTATAATTTTCAAATTAAAATTTTAGCAATATGTTTTCGATCACGCTTGACCAGCAAAGGAAGTACAAAGCTACAAAATTAATAAAGTGTAAAAAGATCGTAAATATTACTTACATCAAAAACCTAGATATAACAATACACAATAACTACAGACTTAGAATTAACTATTTAAAAACTAATACATGTGACCCTATGAACCAATTGGAATCATATGACGTCCATAAGATATGACGACTTCACGTCGTAGGTCGCAATGCATATATGTCGTCTGTGTACATGTCTAAAGTAAGAGCTGAGATATAATTTAACTAATTCTCCAAGCTTGACCTCATGCACTTCATCTCATCTGGAAAATAATAATTTATTTATCCGTTTCTTTCTAAGATAGTGATAATGATAATAGTGATTTTTCTGATAATAAATCTGAGTCTGAAAAAGTTTTAGTGATATACTTAGTGAATCTAGTACTCATGTTAGCGAAAAAAGTGACGAAAATAATAAAGATGCACCAGATCCTTTTAAATGTGTACATAGGCAACGCAAAAATACTAAAGTGACAGAAGGTAGATAAAAGCTAACAACAATCGTGTTATTTACCCTTTCATTTGTAATTGCCGTCGTTAGTACTTACCCATTCATTAGTGATTTAACCTTTTATTGGTATCACCTTTCACTGGTGCCAAACTCCCTTTTAATGGAGTTTCTTAAAGGTTATTGAATAGGTATATGTCAAATCCATCATCTTAAGTTTATGTCCAAGATAGGACAGTGAAATATTATATTAATATTTGCTTATTTCTGTTATCTTAATTTTCTTTGAATTTCATTTAAATAAAATATAATTTCCTTGAATTTATAAGAAATTTAGATACGAACAATTATATATATTTACCTCATGTAATACGATTATAATTGATAAACAATTTAAAATGCAGCGACCAGCAAATGCGTGACATTTTAATTACAAAACTGTATATATATAAATATAATATAGTTACATGCAGGTCATAAATTTAATAAATATAAAATACATATATGTTATAACAAAAGGTACGCTATACACTTTTCATTATTTTAGTTAAATACCACGTATACTTTGTTAGATTTTATTATATAACGACTGATTAAATTAATAAAGTTTGAGATTTTTGTTAGTATCTATATTGTGCGTTTCATTTGAACCACGTTGATCTAGCAAGGCTCCATAATAAGAAGACTACCCTCTAGATACGAGTCGCAAAAGTGTAAGTTTTCATCTTACCCTTTCGTATATTTTCCATGTTTTCGAAATATATGGAACCTTAGTTAAATAAAGTTTCTGATGAAACAAATGTGTATGCTACAAGAAAACTAAACGATCCAAATAAGAAAAACTGAAAAGGTCTACTCGTAAAGCAATGAGTAGAGACATTCAATTTACTTTCGTTTCATCCATTTCACTAATGACACCAATGCAGATAACAAAGATCATAAAGAAATTAGACCCATCATATAACATTTGCAATATTTTCCGAACTATACTTCCCATCTCATAAGATTGCTCTGGTCGAAGGTCTGATGAAATTCAGAGGCTGCTTTTCATTTGTACAGTACAATAGGTGTCAATGCTACAAATTTTTTGTAAAATTTTCCAAAAATTCTGCGTTTTACAAAATTGTTCAAGCTACTCTTTGTATGTCAAAATTTATGTAAATATTGATATAACAAATCGTAGCCTTCCTCCCAGCACTCATGTAGTGATCAACATGTGTGCACTGTTGTTGGTCCCAGGTCATACTCTATACAAATAATTAGTCTTACTCTCCGAATCTATTTAGAAGAGTATCTGAGAAACAAATAATTGTAATTAGTACTGTGCATCATAATAGAAAAAAAAAAAATGCCTCCTGAGATTAGTAAAATCAAACTGAAAAGAGGAGAGCATCAAATATGGTTTGCTAAAAGTGTGTGAAGTGGAAGGATAACAATTTAGGTCCTTACCATTTTGGTATTTTTATGATCTATCCTTACGAATTTATAATATTAATTTTCTTGATATCAATTGGAAGTATTTTTGCTTCGTTATTACCACGTATAGAACACTAGTTGAGATTGTGACTAACCTTCTCGGGCATCTTCAGACGTAGACACTTAATTCATAGGGTTTCTATTGTTGGGGTGTTCCATGTGCCTACGTTGGGGCTACTAGGATTGGACTTAGTGCTGTTAATTGTTAAAGTAGAAGGGAAAAGCGTCAATAACTAGATAAACGGGAGCAACTACACGATAACCACCTGACAACTATTCCGAGGGATTGGGTTTGTTGGTGTCAAAAACTAACTTGGAGAGAGTTAATAGATGGGAGCAATGACCAGATAGACGGAAGCAACAACAAGACAACTACTTTGACGGATTTGGGCTACGAGGTACTGGACTGATTAGTGTCAACAACGAAACGGGAGGAAGTCAACTACTAGATAGGTGCTAGCAACAACACGACAATTATAGTGACGAGATGGTGTCAACTATAACAACTGTTTAACAACTATAAAGATAACAACAACGAAAACGACAACCACAACGATTACGAGAGATTGGAGCTACGTGGAACTGGACTTCGTAGTCCTCGTAGCCCCAATCCTCGTAGCTCGTAGCCCCAAGTCTAGTCCTTCGTAGTTGTTGTGTCGTCGTTGTTGTGTTCTTGCTCCCGTTTATCTAGTTATTGCCTTTATCTCCTTGTACATTAACAACTAACAGCACTAAGTCCAATCCATAGTAGCTCCAAAGTGGCCACCTAAAACACCCCAACAATAAAAACCCTATGAATTAAGTCTGTATGTCTAAAGATGGCCCAAAAGGATTGAAACTATAGTCACAATCTCAACAATTGTACTACACGTGGTAAAAACAAAGTAAAAACACAACTGATCTTATTATGGATTAGTAAATAGTAACGCAATCTATCAATCTATTAATTTTCCTATAATATTGTTGCAGTGTTTTCTAGAGCGTTTCAGAGACATGTCAAGACAGGTGCTGAGCCAAATTGCAAAACATTGGAGGAGACAATAGGACCCAATAAATAAATTACGAAAGCCATAAAACACTATAAAGAGACAAAAATAAAATTATTGGAGGTTGCAAGACAGATTAATGTACCAAAGTCAACACAGTCAACACCGGGTGGCCTCCATTCAAGAACATATTATCCGAAGACGCAGCGGGCAAAGTTCTGAATAAACCACCCGACCTTTCTGAAGACATTGAAGAAGATTTAGTGCAGTATATTTTAACAAGACAAAATTAAAAACCTTTTTTTGAAGAAAGCAATGGACAAACACATGTATCCTCCAATTCGGATATATGTTTTAGATGAAACTGGGATTCTACAAATCAAAGTGCACCGAAAATTCTTGTAAGATAAAAGACAGATTGGAGCGTTCAACTCGGCTGAGTTCACCTCGGCTGAAAGAGTTTCATTTACCACACTGATGGCTTGTATGATTGCAGGAGGTGAATTTGTTCTCTCTATGCTTAACAAAGCAACTCATGAATGGAGCTCCCCATGCGTTAATTGGTGACTGCCTTCCCGGAGGCCGGATACCAAGCTATATCTTCACTAAATAGTTTACTTATTTTATCAAATTTACAAAACCGTACTAAAAAGTCTGCACTCTTGCTCATTCCTGATGGGCACTATACACATATTATTAATTTGGAAGTTGTATTCAATAGACAGAAAAATCATGTATCTATCATTTGCTTGCCCCTACATACAACACACACATTACAAGGCCTGCTATTCTGGTACACGGAAGGAAGAATGTGGAGATTCACCTGGTCCAAGCAGAACTGTAGCAAGTTTAATCCCAGGAAAGTTTCGGCAAAACCAAGCACTAGCAAGGATGTTAATCCGGAAGACATTTTAACTGTTCCAGTGACTAGAAAAAATATAATTATTCACGGAAGAAAAGTATCTTCCAGCGATTTGCTGTCTAAAAGAAACTTCTAAACAAAAAACTTTACGAAAGAATACAAATAGAAAATTGTTTAAAACAACAAAAACTATCAAAGAAAAGCGTAAAGAAATATTAAAAGTTAGAAGATGAGTAAAGAAACAAATGGATAAGGAAGAGTTCTTGTACATGTAGGGTAAGGTCGAAAAATGAAGCATATGGCGAGAAATTAAGGATAAGAACGGGTCCTGTTCATATGATGTTAACGAGTCTATTTTGTCCGGGATATCAATTAGAGTAAATCCTCCGAATGAAAACATGGAGTGCATATTATTGTGAAAGATTTATCTTGATCTGGTGAGCATTGGATCGAGTGCATGATGTGCAAAATTTGGACTGCTCGGGTTTTGAGAAAGACGTCTACATCTGCGACGTTTACTAGTGGATTTTATAGCCTGTTCTAAATTACGACTTCTCATTTTATATATACTTTTAACTTCGTATACGTTAAATGTTAGGTTTATATTAATTATTTAACTTCTTGTTTTTATTGTTATATTTTTATTCGCAATTTTATAAATGCATTCCATATAAAAGAAACCATGGATTCTTCCTGATTTTTCCATAAAATTCCCATTCACTTATATCAACGTAAAATGGGGGAACTATGTGTATAGGGGAAATATGACGCACTTAACTCAACATTTCCCATATGACCAGCTCTTACTCTAATTCTTAAGTAGTATTTAATAATAGTACCTACAGTGAATATAGACATATAAGTTGAACTACAAATAAAGACAATTTTTGTTATCCAGTAATCAACAATATTTTATTTACTTTAACGTAGGTACACTTTACAAAATCGTTATTAATTACATTATTTAAATGAAATTGCACTATTTAATAAACAGCATTTGTTTTTTTTAATGTATCGATAACAATACTTTTAAGAGATTACGGAATTTTTACATGAAACGCAAAACAACAAAAACAGCTTTACTAATATGCTACCAAAAGTCCATAAATTAATTTTAATTTTATTCAATTTCACAATTTTGCACGTAACTCGTATTCGAAAATCATTAAATATTAAAAAAAAAAAGAATTGAAATTAATTAGTGATGAATAATAATGTTTCTAGCGATAAGACGCCCCCGAATCATTATTTTTGTGGAAAGAAATTGAAAAATACATAATATACATACACGAAACGAACATACGTAAAACTTAATAAAATATATGCAAACCAAGACCCAAATTAATATTAATGTACGAACAGAGATAGTATAAAAAGTTTGTTGTTGGGTTATTCATGCCACATTCGATAGAAAAATTTAACGGTTCAGCTTAAATTTTAAAACAAAGTACTACAAAATTCAAAAATGAAGCATCAAATTTTATTAACGATTTCCGTTTGCTACTTAAGTTACTTGATTGGTAAGTAATCAATGACTGAATTAGATAAGAAAACAAGAATGATAAAACCAAAAGCATTTTTACAGATAATTTTTATTGTCGTTATTAACAATTATTTATTCTTTATATAATTTACTTAACAATTTCAAGGATTAATAGAAATTCTTATATTTTCGATTTTATATATGTTCTATAAAATCGTTTCATTTTACCTTTGGCGCCATATCATCATAAATAAAGTCGTTCTAATAGAACTACTTTTCATAATAAAAAAGTCATGAAATTCTAAGTGTGTAAAAACATTTAAAAAACTACATCTTAACAATAACATAAACACATTAAACTAAATCATTTCAACACTTCTGATAATATTTTTAAATTTAAGAAAATTTTGTGCGCATTAAGTATTCAATCTGTTGACCAATAGGTTTTTAACCTTCATCCGTTCTCGCGGTCCGCAGTCTCACCAGCGCTCAAAAGGTGTTGTACTAATGTTTTTATATATTAATGATTGTTAATAGAATTACAGGGCTTTATAATAAACTCAAGAACAATTTAAAGAAAAGCTTTGTTGATAGGATTTTTTTAAAGAAGTATTAAAAATTTAAAAGAGTTTGGATTTACCGAACGTACTTAAATTTAGTCCACTTCAATATAATTACTATTATCTGGATTTTCCTGATGATTGTTGCACATAACTGCACAGTGATTTCTGCAAACGTATTTTCCTCAATCCTTGCATGCGAGTTGTGTTCTATGTTTCTTTTTTGAATCCGCAATATAGCAAGTGGCTATCTGATTTAGCTGTGTTCAATAGGTTTCCTGACAAAGTAGTCAAATCTTTTGAAAGACTTCGCGCTTTAGCGTCTTCTCCGAATATTTTCTTTCATAAGCTCCAAAGAAAATCGTAGATGTATGTTCTCCTAATAGATTGTCAAGGTAGACCCACTTGACAATCTCCTAATAGATTCTAATGTATAAAATTGTTGTAGACAGGTGACCAAAAATTGTATAATAAATGAAACTAACTTTTCATTACAAACG
>WYDF02308991.1:0-15099 GCA_009867245.2 Adranes taylori | reverse complement strand
ATTAAAATTGCCAAAAGTGTTCCAAAGTGTAATGTCCTTTTTTAGCACTGATGATGAGCTACTTGAAGGCTCGAAACATTTGCTGATTTGTTGTTTTTTTTTCAATAAAACCTGATGTCCAACTACCGATGATTTTCATTTGATATCCGTGATAATGTGATTAAATTGCTATCTATGTTACCAATTTCGTGTATGATGCGTAAAGAATTAACATTTTTTCTCATTTTCCAATAATACGACTAATTGTTTGTATTTCGCTATCATCAGAAAAGAAATACGACCTAATTAAAATCTCCAAACTTTCTGATGGCGCCAATACATTTTCAATGAGATTTCTTACTTCGATTTCTGGGCATGTTTTGGTACAGATATCCAAGATTTAAGTGCATCTTATTTTTTTCAGAATGTCACGTACATATTTCTTGTCCATTAGATTTTTTCTTTTCAATTTTCTTAAACTGACCCTCCAATCATTTTTATACCAACTGCTTCACACAACTGGTTCACACATTAGTTTCGATTTTATTATCTTGTGCAATTTAAGTTTTATGAGATTTTTGAAGCTTTTCTTTATTGATTTTAAGCAAGCTTAAAGTAATCGACAAATGGTGTACTCTCACAGTTGCATAGATTATGTGCGTTCCACACTTTTAACTGTTATAAACTGCACTTTGTGTTCCTGAACACAATAATTCCTTGAAGAACATAATTTAGTAAATCGCACAACTAAAAGATTGTACATCTATTTGCAACGATTTGGGGTGTTTGATAACAGTTACTCGTTCACCTTACTGGTCAAACATGTAGCTTTAGAAAAACATATAATTTAACTGATATTATTATTTGACATATGTACGCTGTTAAAAAATACTCACGATAGAAATTCTTCGTGTAAATAGAAGTTTTTGATGAAAAATGGAGTAAGGAGAAAATAAAATGTAAGTGAGGTGTTGGGAAGAGTTAGAGAAGGGGAATTGGAATGGACAGAGAAAACTAAGAGAAGTAAAAAGATTTCGGGTCGTCCTCTGCCTTGAAAGAAGGGAGGCAGAGGACGAAGAAATGATTAAAAGGTTGAAGTGTGGAAGTGAATTGAAGTATGTAAGAATGAATGAGGCGATAGGCAATGATAGAGAAGAATTCATGACAAAAGTGTGTGACAACAAATGCAGAGCAGATATGGGGGATAGGAAAAGAGAAAGAAAGTAGGGTTCCAGGTTGAGTGGAAATGGTACGAACAAGAATGAGCAGAATGTAAAGGAAGAGATTTTGATGAGATTTGGAATGGTGGGGGGATATGCCAGAAGAACGGAAAGAAAGTAAAATAAACCTGATATTTAAAGAATTATAGGGGAGTTACAACAGTGAATGGAGTATATACATTATTTGGAGGATTAATGAATTATAAGGTTGTGAGATATTTGAGTGAGAACAAGGTATTGTCAATAAGGCAAAATCAATTTATGAAAGGAAGGAGTACCTGATGAATCAAGAGTTGTGGACAGGAAAGAAATTATGTTTTTGTATTTTTAAGCAACATGGTGAAAACTATGAATGAGGATGAAAAAAGTCGGAATGTCAGAAAGAATAATTGGGATTGTAAGAGTACGGATGGACAAAGTAAGAGCAAGAGTAGAGAATTGCGAGTCTGAATGGTTTGAAGTAAGGAACGAAGCAAGACAGGGATGTCCTGTGAGTGGGAATTTGTTTAATATTCATCTGTCAGATTTGGAAAATAGGTGAGCAACGGACAATGAGTGATGAGGCTTGGTGAATGGCTTGGAAAAAATCTAAAGTGATCGTGTGAATATAAGGAGGTGGGAGGAACACCAAAAAGACCCGTTTGAGTTAGGAGGAAATGTGATTGAAATTGTGAATAAGTATTTAGGTTTTACGTTAAATTATAATGGGAATTGCAAAGAACATGTAAAGTTGGCGATGAAAAAAAGGAAAAGTAGCAAATGGAAAGGTTAAGATATGTGTGGGAAAGGAAATTTGGGGATTTGGTAAGAATGCGAATAACAATAATGAAAGTTATATAAACGCATAGTATATTGTTATAAAAAGAATGGGGTGTAAAAGAAGGAGCACAGATGGGAAGGCTGTTGTGTGCAGTACTGAGGAGAATAATTGGATTGGAAAAGTCAACACCATATGATGTAGTTTTGCAAGAATGTGGGAAGTTTAAATTTTGGAATAAAGGAATAAAGACGTTAGTAAAGTATGAGAGAAAAATGCGTAGCTGAAGGATAAAAGAAGGACTAGCTGTTTCAATGAATGGGCAAAAGAGAGGAAGAAAGTGTATAAAAGAATAGAATGGTCTATGGACAGATGATTCGAGAAAATGTGCAATGTGGACGAAGCTGTAAATTAAATTCAGATAAACTTGAATGGTATTAAGGTGCAAGAATGATTGAAAAGGTTGGACACGGAGATATAAAAGGAAATATTTGAATATATTGATTGGAGAGGGAATGCCAAATTATATGACAGCAAATGCAACCATGTAAGAAAAGAATGATTGTGGTATTTAGATGTGGGAGCGAGGAAAGGGGAAACAGGTAATAGATGGATGAGAGTGAGATAATATAGAAGAGATGAGGAAAGATCTGAGCACTGAGTGAATGCATGTGCAGGAATAAATTGGAGTGATAAAGAAAGGTCTTTGGCGGGTAATGTAAGGGTGTGTTTAGAATGAGGAATAAAAGAAATATGGATAATGGAAAGACTTATTGACAAGAAACGAGAGTGCTTGGTATTAAGGGGATGAAATAAAGGGAAAGATTCCTTATTTTTTCTAACAGAAGATTTAGGTTTTAATTTTAATTTTTTTTATGGTTGTTTGTTTTTGGTTTTTATGTCTTCTTTTTTTTGTAATTTGAGTTGATAGAATGTTGCAAGTTGTTTTGTTACTTTTTTATGCCGATAAAGCTTTTTTAATTGATTGTAGAAGTTTTTTGAATTGAAATTTTTTCGTGCATCAAAAGTTCAAATTATATATCCTCTTATATTATAACATTTCCTCTTTTATAGAAATTCCAAATACTGAGTCTGCTGAAATTAATTAACGATGCTTTTATCTACATTTATACGCAAAACTAAGTATAAATTCCGCAAATTCCTGAAATAACATTGTTTGAAAACTGCGTAGTAAATATTTAATATTCAATTAAGTTGAGACGTGTAAAAATTACTCTTTTTAATTGGATAATTCACAACATTTTCATCAACTTATCTTTTCAAAAATACTCCAGAAAGAACATTAAAATCTGGAGCGTCAGTATAAATCAGCTAAACTGTATAAATATTTTCTATTGATGCGGCTTTTTCATGATAGATAGTTTAGAAACGCCGAAAAATTAAATTCGTCGTCTTAATACTTATCTCAAAGTTCAAGTTGTTGTCCACTTACGTCAGTAGATTATTGGTACCTGCCATATGTTTTCAAATAATATTCCAGAAATTATGTTAAACTATGGAGATACTCGAATAATCGTATACGAGAATCATAGTACAACATATTATAGAAACGCCGAAAACATAAATTCGTCGTCTTAACACTTATCTCAAAGTTTAAGGCGTTCTTCACTTAATCACTATAATCTTCATATGTACGTGATGGAGTTATTTATGGAATTGTAATAAAGATGGAATACACGAGTAAGCTTTTACTTCTAAGTGAGGGAATGCCAAATTATATGACACCAAATGCAACCATGTAAGAAAAGAATGATCGTGGTATTTAGATGTGGGAGCGAGGAAAGGGGAAACAGGTAATAGATGGATGAGAGTGAGATAATATAGAAGAGATGAGGAAAGATCTGAGCACTGAGTGAATGCATGTGCAGGAATAAATTGGAGTGATAAAGAAAGGTTTTTTTCTATAAGGAAAGAAAAAAATTCGGCTTTTGGATAACGTAATCGTTATTTTGTTTACATCAGTGGACCGTTTGGGTTTACAATTTTAAAGCCATCTTCAAGGCTATAATCAGCAATGGATACATTAAGATATGTATAGTCTATCTTAATGTTACAACAGTTAGACCCTGTTGTCGGCTGAACAGCCTCAAACGAAAAAGGTACAAATGAATAAAAGCAAATTATAATAATCATCTAGTAATTAATTCCAAGAAAGAGCATAATATAATTAAACTAATAAATTTATGCGGTGTATGACCAGAGACTTTTCACGGGATGTAGAAATGTATATAGGTATTTAGAAAAAGCGATGGTTGTCCTAACTGGTGCAGTACGTAATATATAACGCCTATATTTAGATGGTCCGGTTTCTGCACAAAAAAAGACATTAGTGTCCAAGTAACCAACGTAGTTTATAGTTTCTTCCATACACGTGCGCTTACTTTAGACGCAAGTATTTAAAAAATTTTATTTACACATAGACGCCGAGGAATTTATGTACGCCAAGAGTTCGATATAAAATGCCACATAGCTCAGCACTAGCCATTTTTTGCTTTGTTTTGGTTGATTTCGAGCGAGCTTAACGAGCTGTATTTTCTTAATAGCGAGCGAAAAATCGCAGTCTTGAATCCGATTTACGCAAGCAAGCGCCTGTCAGTAATCAATTCTATAAAGATCAGATGAGGTATATATATATACGATATTACATTATTATTTTCTGCTCAATCTTTCGTCCTCTATTGGCATTTTCTTATTTATTTCATTCGCTCATAAATATTTTATAAACTCTTCCCTGCAAACTGCGTGTTCGATACAAGGCCGATGAAGGCCGACGTTAAAGAAGCTAATGGAGAAGCCACGATCAGCAACCACACCAACGAGTCAACCTCACCAACGAGCCAACATCATCAACGGGTGAAGGTCGCCAATTGAAGCAACTCATCGCCGATTCACGTACTGACTCAATTGATTGTAGTCAAGTAGATTTTGTAAGCTCACATGAAACATCTGCAGCGATGTGGAAAATTCTATTAGATATTTATGAACGTAAAGATGCGACGACTCAAATTAAAGCAGCCAGTGCATTTAATTCGTATGTGTACGATGGAGTTCCGATGGTTTAGCATATTGCGAAAGTTGAACATTTGGTGCATTAATGTATGCTAGCTGGTGATACTATTCCCGATGCGCATTTAATTGCAAAACTCACTTCAAAACTGTCAGAGCGCTATGAGATGGTTGTTCCAGCATTTGAAATTATAGTAATGGAAAATAAACTGCATATCACGAAGTCGAAACAAAAACCAAAAGTTAAGAATAAGAAGGAAATTACCATAAAGAGAGCCATTATGTTCGAGATTGCAGATCACAGAGGTTACATAAAAATGGTGAATGTTCTGAGAACTCTTCACAGAAAAACAAAGGTTGTTTTAATGTAACAGGTGACATGAAATCTTCTAACCGATGGCTGGCTGATAGTGGTGTGTCATGCCGTTGCACGTGTACACCGCTGCACACGACACTTTATACGACAGACAATAGTGAGCTGAAAAGTGAGGCAATTGGTATTATTCCGATTGAACTATGGATAAATGGCAAATGGATACCAAGTAAACTACTGGATGTTCTGAATGTTCCAGGGTTGCAGAGAAATTTATTCAGTATTGGAGCTGCAGCAAAACATGAAGTTGATTTAAGAATGAAGGATAACTGTATGAATTTCTATCAGAGCAATGAGGTAGCGCTGCTTGCAAAATAGTTAGAAAATAATCTGTATTAAGTAAAGATCCGATGTCTCAAAACCGAGGTAAATACAGTTAGTATTGAACATTACCATGAACGGTTAGGACACGTGTCAATAAATAAGTTGCGTGAATTGTTAGAAGCAGACTGCATACGGGATTATAAGTAAACCTCAACGAACAATTACAATATGAAGCCTGTTAGTATGGTAGGATGTCCAGAATTCAGTTAAGTGCATCCAAAACTAAGTATAAAGCATAAACCTGGGGAAATGATTTATACTGATGGCAATGGACCAATGACAACTAAATCATATGGTAGTAATAGATATTTTGTTATTTTTAAGGACGCAGCAACAGGTTTTAGATATATGTACTTTCTAAAATATAAAGGTGAAGTTCCAGACAGATTTGAAGATTTATTTGCTCGGGTTAAAAACTTACATGAACGAGAACTTACACATTATACTTTCAAATTTTTCATTTCCATAAACATTTCAAACCTCACACATTTATTTACTTAGTCATGGGTCGTTTTTTCTCCCTACATATCCTGCACGTCCTGCATATCCTATTCTATTAATAATATTGAACAAAAATTCTAATCATATGGTGTATATTTTAAGAAATATCTAACAAGTCCAACGAAGATAGACAACGGTGCGTTTGTGTTTTTGTTTACCGATCCTAATCAAAACACATCGACCGCCTGCCCGTCCGGTCAGTTTTCTGTGACCATTCAAGTTTAGCCGAAAAGGCAAACGAAAAGTTCTTCATCGAGTGCTTCTTCTCATTCCTTCTTCTTCTTCTCACAAACACTAAACGCTAAACGCCATCCATGACATGGTCATGCCGTGAGCCGAGATGCCGTTCCGTGCGACGCTCGCAGCCGCATAATTTCTCTCTTCTTTTCTGCTGTTACTTTTTTAAATGCATGTTTCTTCTTCGCTTTGTAATACGTGCGTTTGTGAGGTTCTTCTTAAGCATTATTCACATATTATTGATTATGTTTCTTTTGGCAATAAAATGCTTGTACGTTATAATCTTTATTTATGACTTACAAATAACTCCTATTAGATATCTGCAAATGGAAGGCGTAACTGGTGCCACCGCAATGGGTCCCGTAAGACAATTATACTAAACATTTGTGACGCTTAATTAATATGATTCAGCACGTCCGTCACAATTTGTTCCAAACATGGTAAACTGTTTTAACTTGAAAAGAAAGACAAAGAGAACAGTTTCCCGTACAACAAGCCAATAAAATATCCATAGGTCTTACTGAATAACTTCTATAAGAACTTCTAAATAACTTCCCGCTAACTTCTCGATTAAAAAAACCCGCTATAATGAACATAAGTTCAGACATAAATTTTTGGTACATAACGAATCTTATATAAATCTCGGATTTTCAAATATTTCTAAACCAGTGACATGGCCCCGGCCCCCTAATATATCCGAGTTCTTTCGCCAACGCCTAGTGTGCAGCCTAATAATCTGCAGATTGTAATTTTACCCTGCTTACTTTAATTTGTTTGAATGAAGTTACTGTGAATAGTTTTATATCTTTTTTTAAACTTAGGAAATCACCTTAGTTTCATTTAGTAATTTATTTCAAGTTCAGAATTAACGTTGTGAAGCCTAACTAGAGCTTACGGTATACTGGAAAGTACTGTTTTGACTAGTGATGTGTATTCGTTGCATAAAGATTCCGCGGTAATTTTATTGCTTGTTTAAACGACGATTTGTATATGTTGTCTTCGTATAAATCAAAAATATTTACATTCATCAACGCTCAACTCAACAACACAGAACAACAATTACTATCCCCGCAATCGTTTGATCATTTATGTATCGCATTCTGTTGGAAAACGGTACGATGTATGTTAGAATCAAAATCATTATCGCTTTGCATCCGACGCAGTATATAGGTCGGTGTGATAGGAAAAATCGGTGCGTTATGCTAGTGGTCGATGCGGTAAATCCCAGCCGCTTATCGTGTAGAAGACGATTGTTGTTCATGCATGTTTTCTACTGGAATCAAAATTTAGTTGCATATTTTTGGCTACGTATCCCTCTTGGCCGATGCTGTGTTATCTATGTGTGATGTATGGAAATGTGTACTGCATACACTGCATGCGTGCCTAATTAAATATTCTCTTGCTGTTTCTTTGAGGCTCGAAAACTATGCTAGTGCTTTTTCTATTTAATATTAACTTCCAATGAACTATCGGAGAAGAGATGGCGAAAATGAAACAAATTTATAAGAAATAATTTATGGAGTCTATGTATTATAGATACTAAATGGGAACAAGTTCTTTTCAAACGACATCGCGTTCCAACGTTACAAATACCGCGTTAAAAACCGTTCTTTAAGGAACGATAGGTCACTAGTTTTGATCGTAAATATACCAAAAATATACCAACTAAAATTTAAACAATTTTGAATGTAAATAATTAAAGTTACCTTATGTGGTACGTTATGTGAATTGATCTTAGAAACCTATGTAACATAGCGTCGAAACGATTTATTTTTTCTTACGTGATCGTGTTCTTCATCTCTTCTGGCTGCCCAAGTTTGTTTTTTTTTTCTTGTATAAAAAAATGAAACTAAAAAAGACTGTCGAAAGATGTGTTGCCACATTTACTCATAAGATAAAATCATCCATCACCTATGCTTACAGTTTTGAAACAAAAAATTTACATTGCATAAAAATACCATTAAAATAATATCGCTTCTTATTTTTCTTTGCTGTTATTTTTATATTTTGTTGCGTACGTGATTTATTGTAAAGGTTATATAGGTTAATTGCACATACTTGTAAAAGTATAAAATTATAATGCGCATATACAGTTCCAAATAATTAGAAAACAGCATAATGTTTCTTATGCATAATTGAAAACTGGAAATTTCATTTATATTTTTGTAAAGTGGAAACAGGAAAAATGGAAACTTAAGGAATATAGAAACTAATAAACTGTACACCCAATGTAGCTAATAAAGCGATCGAAGAACAGCAAGAAACTAGATGAAAATATCCAGATTGATGGACATCACACTTAGAACAATTAATCACTCACTCACTCCTGGCACAACAGTGCATGTGAGACCCTGGCCTCTCCTACCGCAGCCGTCCATTCCTCCTTGCTTGCAGCGCATCTCATCCAGCTGCAGATACCTAGCGCCAGCGCTTACAGCACCTTTATTTCCCACACACGAAACAGATTCTCGTCAGGTTCAGTGAGCGTCCAAGTTTCCATAGAGCACCACTGGTCGGATTATCATGCGATACAAAATGAGCTTAAGCTTTCTAGAGAGGGTTGTGCATTTTAGTAGCTTATTAAAAGCATAGAAGTATCTGATCCCTGCGGAACTTCGTGCTTTTATCTCTGTACTAATCTCGTTGTACTCAGCCACCTAGGTACTTGAACTCTCGAACTCTTTAGTACCTTCCGTCCTCGCATTCAAAGTGCACCACCGCGTAGAATATTTCCTTTTCTCTCGTGTCGTCCATGTATGTTGTCTTTCTGTTGTTAATCCTTAGCCCTAAGAGCCACCCGCCTTTACTCATATGTTGCAGCGCCTCTGTCAATACTCTAGAGCTTCTACCAAGAAGGACAACAACATCATATGAGAAAGGACAACCTGATCTTCCGCATGACATGCTCCAGGCGGAGGTTGAAGAGGGTCCTCGAAAGTGCATCTCCTTGTCGTAGCCCTCTTCAAACCTCAAATTCCATTATTATCTGCCCCTGTATCTTGACTCTAGCCCTATTGCAATGTAATGTTAATCAGCAACAAGAAAAAAGCATATCAAATTTGGTTAACAATGCAGGATAATTAGGACACAGAAAAAGATGCCACATTAAACAGGGAAAGGAAGATAGAAGTTCTACGGGATGATAATTATGGAAAACTGGATAGATACATTGGTGGTACGACGAAAGTTCCAGAAGCATAGAAATTGATTAAAAACATTGGGAAAGATGAAAAGTGAGCAAAACTCTGAAAAAACCAAGAGAGTGGGAAGACCGTTATAAAAGCTTACTGTTTGAAAGGAATAAAATATAAGTAAACTACTGGGCCAAGAGATATTCTCATGAAATTGAGCAAATATGGACCACAGACACTAATTGATACAATAGCAGACATATTTAATAAACGTCTATTTTGCAATGACATTATACTTGCCGACTATCTGAATGCAACCCATAAAAAAGGCTTCAAAAAGAGGCAAAATAATTATAGAGGCATAAATGTAACCGGTTCTCTGGGTGACTGTATGGCTAAGTACTAAAAGCCAGATGAGAAGCCCGTTTCCAAAACATTGAATAGCAGAGTGGCTTTCATGTAGAAACAATATTTGCACACTGGAATAATCGATGAGTTAAGTGATGACTAGCAAGAAATGTACTAAGCCATCCAACTTGATAATTTGAAGGCCTTTGATAGCGGACGGATTGGCCGAATGTTTGGAGTGCTTCTTCTATCAGATCTTCCACGAACAAGGGATGCCAAAAATATATTATAAACGTTCCCGATGCACGGTTAAATGCGGACAACACATCTCTGAACTCTTCATAGTATCAAAGAGAACTGAGACAGTGTTGCTGCCTCTCTCCAAACTTCTTCAAAATTTATATTCAAGAATTACTCAAGGGGATTGATGTTCCAGGAGGCAACTTAGAAACTGAAACAGAAAAAAACTAAATGCATTAGAAATGGACTTCTTACGCAGGTCGTGTAGAATATCTAAGATGGATCACGTTCGACGCGATTTTATTATAAACAAAGTGGGGGTAAGAAAAAACCATTGGAGCTCAAAAACTTTTCTGATATGGTTATATAATGAGAATGGGAAATAAAAGTATAAAAGTTGTATTTGGATGAAAATGAAGTGGCAGACATATCTCTAACAGGAACTTATACGAACGTGGTACATATACGAACGAGGAACTTATACCTAAATTAAGGATAATACTTTTTTAAAGTAATACTATTCAAACATATATTACATCCCTGTACGTACAAATAGTGTTCTAACACTTTGGAAATCTAATATGGATTTCTTCAAATATAAATGTACTTTTGATGGTAAGGTAATAGTTTAAGCGCCATTTGTTTATAATGGCCGTAATAAGTAACTATACTGACCATCCATTTTTTATTGCTGTTTAGATAGGAATGATGACTCATAATGTCAAACTTATTTACCTAATTTAATTACGTTTTTAAATTCTTTTCATATTTTCCTAAATTAATGCGATTAATTACTAACATCTCTCGAAAAGGAAACATCTTTTATGATGTTGTCAAATTTCAACACGCGTAAATTTTCAACATGTCGTGTTACAAGAAGGGTAATATCCCGGGGTCTACCCCGAGACTCCACCGATTTTGTAAAGTCTCGGACCTGTTGGCCAAAATGTGCAAATTTACAGATTTGGTGACTAACTCACTATCTATCTAGCTAGGCAAAACCACATTTCTACTGACTCACTGACTGGCAGTTTTATTTTCTAATTCACTTATTGTCTGACCGACTAGACGTGTAAAGTTGGTTGCCTATCTACGGAAACGCGTCTAAATTCACCACTTTCTTGTGTTTGTGCAAATTTCTACTGTAAATTAAGCGCTAGATGTTTCGCATATGCTGTTTACTGAAATAATATGTACACACACACATCGTGGCCGTTTGTGTTGATAAATAAAAGAAATACATGTGGCGGTCGTTTTAATAAAAATGTAATATATTTTTTGTAAAATATATTAACTAGATCTTTCATTGCATGTAACTTTTAATATTTTTAAGTTACCAGCGTTTCCTCTGTGTGGGGAGCCTGGGGGCTCCTTCGAAGATTTGCTGGGTGCCTGCGCTGCTTTGGGGTCTGTGTTGGGAGCTGTTTGGGGACCTGTGCTGCTGCCTACGGTGGCCGTGTGGAATGCATTTTGACATTATGTAACATTTTGAGATTATGTAACTAGATGCTACCAGGACAGTTGGCCAGGAAATAATATACAGGGGTGTAAATAAAACGTCTTTACATAGAGTCGGTGCTTGAATGTGCTACATAGAGTTGACGTTGAAATACGTATATGAAACATACAGTTGAAGTTGAAAATTGGACGTAAACCTGCCTCTCGCCCTCTGCACTCTCACCCACTCTGTCCGGCCAAAGTCACATGATCTTTCTATCTGCCTCAGCATCCTTGTCTGATTTAACTAAAATGGTGTTTTTTCCAGAATAATAATAAATCTCGTAAATATTTTATATTCTTTCACGGTGTTTTTATTTATATTATTATTGGATATCATATCTGCGATTTTTAACATGAATACAGTGGAAAGAGCTAAAACGCGAACACAAAATCATATTCGCGGAAAAGAGCCACGATAGAGCCAAGATTCGCGAAGCGTACACATATATTCATACAAAAAAGCATTATATCGTTAAGTTGATACAGCATGACATGAGGAACCGAGCATAGCATACACAGATACATATTTCTCCTTCGCGGAAGTATTGTCGTAAAACTCTTCAATTTAAAGACATGATTATTTCTCATTGGCCACTTCTACATTTGAAGGGGGTAGCTCCTTAACAATTCTTCGCTTGCCCTTTATTCTGATGGAAGGAACAACTTATGTTTTTGTAGATTTTCGTCAACAAAATAATGCAATTTTGAACCCCTTAAAATTGCCAGCCCACGCTGACCACGTACACCATGCATACTAGTAGATGCACCTATGCCATCCACACCACTGAAGCAACATGGAAGAATAAACATCCAATTCCACCAACAGTTCCAGGCGATATGCCATTACCTCCCACTCCAGGCAACGGATGGTTGTATCGTATAACTCGTGAGGATCATCACCCCCGCCTATTCCGTCACTACTTCGGCGACTGCGCTTAAAACCCTCGTACACGCACCACACGCACCATTTTCACCAAAAATCCAATTTTGCTAATGGAATAGGGTAATGGAATCATCCTAACAAATTTTACATTATAAATAGAATCGTCATATTGACAATCAATTAAAGCATAATTACGATCCTGCTTTAATAAGATAAAATTCTGTAATAATATAAGGTGTGTAATTTATTCCACTCCCTGTTGGGATTGTATATTGTTGGGAGATTGGTGAGTTTGTTTAAAGGAGGCTTTAGGATTTATCATCCTCTTCAGCCTGGAACTGGTATGCACATCTTCATAACCAATTTGTCATATATACCAAATTTGGTTGAAATATGTACGAGGAGATATTTGATAAACATATTAAATATTATACATATATTTAAGGAACAATTGATTTAATCAAATGGCAACAGTGAAAATTACATTTCTCACTTAACGGAGATATTGGACCAACAGTTAAGCTTTACTAAAAGATGTTGGATACGTGGATCTTTAGCAAAAGAGATTTACCGATGTCGTGTTACCAAACACTGCTTCTGCCTTAACTGTGCGAGCATCTGTTTCTTTTCCTCTTTCGTTTAATTCTTTACACATAAATATGCGTGTAAAGGACAACATACGTACATATATTTCTGCGCGCTTAAGTTTTTATCAGGTGACAGTTGTTGTACTAATGAATGTTTTCAGGACCTCGTACGATTGTCGTCGCGCTATACACCGCAACTAAAGTATCCTTTACATGCACACATATTAAATCACGCAAGAGCCAATAACGTTTGGAAGTCTCAGCTTACAATTTAATGCATTTAATTAGTAATATGATTTTAAAGGAAACCTTATTTGAAAGATTCATCTACAATGGAAACTAATGCTGGAATAATTTTGCGAGAGGTTAGAGGTGGTGTCTACCACCGAGGACTCGGGAGGCTCTTAGGTCGCCAGTTATTATAATTGGTTCTCTTAAAGAATTTGAATTTCTCTGAGGTAAGATTTGTATTCTGCTGAGTAGACTTAAATTTTTTACCACAAGAGAATCCACTTTAGATGGCTCAGATTTCCGCTCTTGTGTCTGCAGTCGGACTATGAATGGGCAGGTTAATGATGATACATACAATTGGAGCGTCTCTCAACTCCAGCCCAACAGGGTTAGTTGAGTTCTAGTGTTCTCATCTATCGTATTCGTAATTACCATTTATTATTCTATTGCGAGAATTTCAGTAGCGTGATGTTTGCCAACTAGAGCGGGAAATCACACTTTTGGGTTTTTTTCGATGGAATCTCAATTCTAGAGGCCGAGGCCATACTAATTTATAAGTCGGTTCCCTTTACCTCTCACCTTTCCAGTAGACAGGTTCACACCTTCCTAGCACTGTTGGCGTCCTATACCAACAGCAACTTCCCTGTAGAGCCAGTGACTTCTACAATTAAATCTAGAGTTCCACGCACGTTGCAACGTTACGCTCTACGCGGCTTTATAGGTCTCAATTAACGTACTAAATTTGAACAGCGGTACGTCCGGCACGTGCTTACTAGGCCTCGAGAATAGAGGCTTCAAAGAATTATATCTCAAAGAATTATATAGAATTATATCTCAGTTTGACCGGAATCAGCACGAATGAGTTGCGACACTGTTTCTCGTAACCCAAAACTCATATGGCGCCTGCTACAAGTGACCACCTATAGATATATTGCATCAAGTCACAGGCATCCACAGTCTTCCTGTACTTTTATAAATTTATAATAGTATTTTACTTTATATATGAAATATGACCTTAAACTTATTAAAACTGTACTTACATTTTCCAAATAGAGTTGAAATCAAAGACCGGAAGAAATTAAAAGTTAAGCCTTTGAGCGCTGCATAAAAATCAATTCCTATAACGAAATGTATGCATGTAAACGCGTCGGCTGTTGAGTACAGCGATAATATGTCAATGCGGAATCTGTAAGAGGTAGATAAACGGCGTCTACCTTTGCTTGCCTGCTGAGTCTACTGCAGAACTGAAGTTTCTTGGATATAGAAGATCTCCAGATTCTTTTAAGTGCGGAGTTTCTAAAACTATAAACAAATTTTTTTATTACATTATTCATTTTTTTTTTCATAAATATTCCTGGGCAACAGGAAGATCTATTCACGTAAAATTTATTGATGTTTTTAAATAAAATGAATTGACTAACATGATGTCCTCTTAGAGAACTAGGTTTAACATTTTTTCTTTGATTCGTGCTAGTTTGCCGACAATCGCCGGGAACATTACGCATAACGAATATTGGCCGAAGTTGACCTCTCAAATGCTATACGAATGAGCCCGGATGACGTTTATTGGTCAAATACGCACACTGTTTGGATCGACTTTACTTCATGGGGTGCTGGTGACAGATTTCATTCGACTCTACTAGTGACCTTCAAGTAGAGTCGAGGTTAGTTTGTAATTTTTCGACGTGCAAGATAGATCGTAGTTGTTATAATAGAATAAAGTTGAATATAATAAAAAGTTATAGAATAAAGTTGTTATAA
>WYDF02308980.1:0-15100 GCA_009867245.2 Adranes taylori | reverse complement strand
CGCTGTTATCGAGACCTCTTGATTTGGTTGCCCTTCGTTCTTCGATAAGGTTCATTGTTTCCGCTGAGATCCAGGGTGAAAGTACTGCACCGACGCAATAGGGTTAAACTAATTGCTAATTGTAGTGGTAACTGAGGATCGTAATATACCGAGATACGATCGGATTGGATTTCGCCTTTTGTTGCTTCGAACGAACTAGAACAAATTTTGTCCCTATTAAAATTAACATTATCGCGGAAAATTTAAATACTACTCTATTAGTGCAATGAATATAGAGTAGTATTTAAATTTGATAGAAAACATGCGTAATAATTTATGAGACCCATAAAAGAACGAATTTTGTTTTCTGGTACCATAGGATTTTGAATTGCCTCTGATCTATAAGCAGTTTTATTTATACGTGCTTATTTCTAACGTAGCCACTATATCCAAAAATGTATTAGCCAAAAATTTACATTTTTGTAAATTAACATGTATATGGACTTTTTAAGCACCATGCGTCTTATTTTACCTAAGTTTAATCTCCGTGAGTTACTGCAGTATAGCTTAATAGATTACACAGTGCTCTAAATAAATTTAAGTAATTTTTATTAAAATAAATATTCAAACAATTAAGAACATATTGGTAAGATCAACCAGCCCGAATTGAAAGTTAAAATTATTAATTAATTATTCAAGCTTTAATTTTTTGTTTAATTCAATTCAGTTATTTATTCTAACATTCTTCCAAGCTGCAACAATTGCGGTACATTTTTAAAATTAATCACCAAATTGTTTACACATTTTTAAACTACACGCCACTGATTATCTTCGGTTTAATAAAATAAAAATAATACAATTTGAATATCCCCTTATACGTAAAAGTTATAACGACGACGCCGCTGGTCGCTGCTCGGATGTCAAAACATGTGACGTACTAATTACTATCTATCTCTTATAAATATATATGCTAATGGGGAGCCTTAGCGTCTGTCACAAAAATGACACAAATAAATAATATTCCATCTCGGCCTTCAGGAAGTTGCTTAGGGCGCCAGGTCAGGTGATAGTGAGCCTGCACTTCGAACCGATGTTGTTGCTCGTCGGTCCTCAGTTACTACTGAGGGCTTAGGTAGCTTCGAGTCTTCTGAATTTTCCAGAGGTTCTCGTTCTTTATATAGGGTGTCTGTAACTAAACTTAATACTAATAAGTGAAACAGGATTTAAACTTATAACAGAATCGTGAATTATTTTTCTAGACACAGAATAAACAGTTAGCGAAAGAAAAATATATACTCAATCAAATATTAATCATAAATCGAATAAATGAGTATCAAATAAAATATGCGATATTTTAAGCAACAATATAAACAAAAAAATCGCGCTTAGCAAACGGTCATACAACAAAAATAATATTGATACTAAATGCGGTGCTAAAATAACAATACGGGAAGCGGTGAAAAATGGCGGTAACTTCAATCACTTAATATACTTAATATAATTCGCAAAACGGAAGGTATAATCGGAAAATACTGTGACATCGTAACGTATCTTTCGGGACTGAGGTGACTGTATGCCAAACGGGTGCTACCAGTTTCACTAGTAGTATGCACTAAAAACGGCGTAGCGTCACCTTATTAGCTAATGCTACTATATGTCAGTGGACACGACCAGTTACACCAATAACATATGTCCTTTGTTCGGACGGTGAAATACAGTAGGTACTACAGCTGCGTAGCGATGCATTAGGAACTAACGATACTGTCCGCTAAATTAATGTCACCAGCTTCACTAGTGGTATACACTAAACACGACGTAGCGTTGCCTTGAAGAAATAACGCTACTGTATGTCAGTGAGTACAACCAGTTACACTAACAACGTGCGCTCGTAGCTTAAATGGTGAGATAAGGTGAATACTGTGGCTGCGTAGCGTTGCCTTAAAGAACTAATTCTACTGTACGCCAAGTAACTACCATTAGTTTACTATATACGCAACGTCGCCAAATTGAACTGACGTAGATGTTATACTAGTTTAAGTACACAGGAAACCGGTAGCGGAAAGGTACAAACAAAACTATACTCGCCGACGCCGTAGCGATGTGGTTAAGATGCATGACTTCCAACCCAGAGTCCCGGGTTCGATCCCCAGCGCATACAATGGTTTGCGTTGTTGATCGAATCTAGACAACTCACATAACGAGGTCGGTAATTATAGGAGGAAGGTAACTATAATTTATCATGCACATCTATATGGGTAGATGTAAAACCTCGGTCCACTGTGTGCGGGTTGGCACGCACTATAAAGATCTCTTTACGAATTAATCAATAAAGGTAGGTAAAGACGAAATTATCTGATACCCTACCTATCAGCGTCGATGGCAGAGGCTCGACGTTAAACCAAATAGTCGATGATAAATCTACCCGACAGAAATAGGCCGACTATAAATAACCATGTAAAATAAAATAAATAAAACTATACTCATGCAGAACATGCATACCGTCTATCATATTACACAACGGAACAAGCTAAGCAACACATGCAGCATAACTAATGCAATGCAAATTATATAATGTTGCTTACCAAAACACTTACCGGTAGACTCGATGGTCGCTAGTAGCTTGGTACTAGCTAGGATGGCTGGCTTCTTCTCGACGTGTGACTCGAGAATAACTCACTAACAAAGGCGTAAGCGCGCCTTATTTATATGCCAAGAGCTATCTGTATCTCTAGCTGTTTGCCACAGAATGTGTGTAAAGTCATAACACATCGTATAGACTCATGCGAGACAGTCGTGCAGTTTAAATACATATTTGTGTGCAATGTCTATCTACTAAACAAATCTAAACAAACGAATAAGAACTTTTTCGTGGCGCGTTCAGCATCGTCTTTACCGGTAAGTTTAATACCACCAACAGAAAGTTTAACTCCGGGTATTTCGTCCACATTTTTAATGTGATGAAAGACTAATATTCCGCAAACTCCATTTAATAACAAATATGCAATTTCTGCTTGGAAGCTCACCCAAAATATCAAATTTGTTATTAAATGGAGTTTTTGAAATATTAGTCTTTCATTATATTACCTTGTGTGTATTTAATGTAAGTAATTTGCGATCTTCTGGTCGCACATTAAAATGTAGGAATGCTTGACTAACGTCTAATTTAGAACCTTTTTCGCTTCCCGCTAATGATGACAACAATTCATTTAAAGTGAGTACGGGGTGCTCATCTATTCATAAATTAGTGTTCAATGTAACTATAAAATCCCCACATACCCTTACACTGCCATTACTTTTTGGTACGGGTACGATGGGTGTAACCCAATCGGAATGATCGTTTTTATTTTGTAATACCCCTTCTCGAACTATATTATCAATTTATCGTTCAGCTTGTGGTAATAAGGCAAAAGGAATAGAGAGTATTTTATTACATACGGGAAGTGTATTAGGTTCTAAATCGATGTTTGCTTCAACTTTCTGAATAACACCCTTTGACTCTTCGTAAATTGATCCATATATATATATATATATATTTAATACCCCTTGTAAACGAATATCAGAAATAACTTTTAGATCATGACAATCATGTATATCTAGTGAAATTCCCAATGATCTAATCAATTCCCTTCTTAATAACAGTTTTCGTGAAATATCCACCAAATATAAATCTATTAATTGAGAAATTTCGTATTTAGCTGTCACTTTAACTTACTACTTTTATATTTAAACTTGTATTACAAAGTATAAGGCCTGAGTTTTCAAATGGAATCCTCAATATACGTAAAAAGTCGTAAAAATTGAGGTTTGTACATTAATGGCACTGCGACTACGCTATCAATTTCAAAATGAATATTTTCCCCTAAAATATTAATATAAGAAGTAAATTTCCATCTATTATTCACATCAACTTCAAGAAGTTCTTCCACTTGCTTTGCATACACTCTAATATTTGAATTTAATTTTCTCCTGCAAGTCTTCTATATGTGATCGTTAATTTTGCAGAAATTGGTAGTAATATTCACTTTTAGGCAAACATTAGCAAAATGAAACATCTGTGCGGCACATTTGAAACAATGCATTTGACTAATCATACATGTTGGTGTTGGGTTAGTAGAACCATTTGCAGCAGCATGTAAACAATTGTTTTTTCTACTACTTTTCTGAGTAGCATACTGAACAATTTGGTAAATAAATTTAGAACTATTCTGCAATTGTGCTACTACAATTGGGAGAATCTTAGAGTAAATAATTGAGTTGAATTAAGCAAGAAATTGAACTTGAATATTTAATTAATAATTTTCACTTTAAATTTGAGCTGGTTTAATTTACCAATATGCTCTTAGTTATTTGAATATTTAATATAATAAAAATTAATTAAATTAATCCATTAAGATATATTTCAGTAACTCATGTAGTTTAAAATTAGGTAAAAATAGAACGCGCGGTACTTAATAATAACGATAAACTTAACTCCTTTATTTCTTACAAATCTAGTAACGTATATACAAAATTAATAAAAGAAAACATAAAGCAAATGTGTGAAAAGTTTAAAAAATGAAACTTACTTGTTAATAAAAATAATCATCTACTTTCTTATACCTATATGTACTTTGTACGTATGTGCTATATGATAAAAAAAATTGTTAGAAATTTATGTTCCATACACGCTTATGTATGGAACACAATAAATGTTTCAGCTACAGCTATTAATGTTTCAGCTATTAATGTTTCAGTTACAGTAAAGGCTTATAACGTTCTAGTTCTTTTTTACTGTCTGTAACTATAATAAATGTATTTTTGTATACATGGCTTTTTGTTTTTATTTGTTATACGTATGTTATATGTATATTTCAGAGTTTTTTTTTTATATAAACAATTTAACTAACTCTTTTAACTTGGTTAAATAAACCTATTTATTTTTTATTTATATTTATGTTCCCTAATGAAAATTAAAATAGAAATGCATTTATAAAAAGAAACATGAAACATTAATAAAATAAAACATTAACCAATTTTCCTCATTAAAAAATTACAAAGGTTAATGGTTCCGCTCGAACTATCAGGTGTTTATTCATTGAAATGTAGTTCTTGCGCGAAATTTTATATAGGCATTAAAAAATAGAAGGTTTAAAAAACATATAAGAAACATGTGAATGCGATTAGGTTGAGTCGTCCTGAAAATCCAATTTCGCTAAGCATATTTCAAGTAAAAATCATAATTTCTCTGTAAAAGATAACAGGAAAATTTGGCAACTTTGTGATAGTAAATATTTAACTTTGTTAATAGCTTAAATACAGGAAAACCCTTGAAAAAACAAACGGATTTTCAGAATTTGGGTTTTAAAAAACTGCAGAGTTGATTTGTAATTGACAGTTTGATTTTTTATTGTACGGTCCGTTTTTGTGTGGTTTTCTGTTTGATGGGTTGCAGATATTTTGTGTCTATTTTTGGTGGTTTCGTTCTTGTTATTTTAAAAGTTTAATAATAAGTTTGGTTGGTGGGATAAAATTTTGTAATTTAGTAAAACTGCTATTGCACATTCATCGTTTTTTCGATGAATCCACCTGTGAAATTTAAAAGTAAAATTGTTAAAATAATGTGAAAATTTCTTTTTAAGTGTTAATTTTTCATAATTCATAGTTTTATTAACATGTCAATCGTAACTTGTTTCACCAGCTCAATTATTTTGGAATTTATGTTATGGTGGGGATTCGATTGGTGGCGCAGTAATACAAGCATTAGCAAAGTATTATTGATCTCCATAACTACACATTTAAAATATATAGAACTCCTCTCCTAGATAAGAATAATTTCAATATTGTAACGGTAGAAATTGTCGTAGTCTTAAATAAATTTTACTTCACATATTTTTATAAAACTGATATTCAAGTATCATCAAAATTAGTTCAAAATGGTTGGTGAGTCAAGCATTTTCACAGTCATACAAAACTAATGCTAACTTGCTAAAGTTATTCAACACCTTGAATATCAGTTAAACTTACCCTCATAACAGGAAATATTATTTAAAGCATTAAGTATCTGACATACATTAAAAGTAAAATATAGGATACTATGGGAATTGAAAGAAATCCTCCTTTAGTTTTTGCCGACGGATAAAATTAGTTTAATGACGCGAAGTCATATAAATTTTAGGGGAAAGCAGTTGATTGGCTAGAGTATGAGCTGTTAACGATGCGTAAGCGGAGTAATTAATTTGATTTGTGATTGATGCAGTGTATCACGCAAATAATAAATCGAATATTAATAATGGCCGCTGCAATTAGTGAGTGCAGGATTAATAGATACGGATTAATAGAAGCAGGACAAAGTAGGTCAGAGGAAGACCCGGAATAAGTTTTAGTGGTAGGAATTAAGTAGTATAATATTACGCAGAGCACTTCTCTAGTCAGTCTGAGATCAGGAAAAAACTAAGTGTTCGAAAGCAAAATCCACGGTAGTAGCGAGTTGGAATAGAAATTTAGAGTAATGTAATTGGAGATAACTTATCAAAACTTATTTTATCAGAATTAATTAGTAAACCAAGTTCATCAATTAGTGTAGTACTTAGGGATAGTGAATTAGTAGTAAATTCCATAATTGAAAACTTAAGAAGATTACGGTTACTTACTGGAGTCGTACGTTACCGGCAGATAAATTAAAGAATATTTAATCAAAGGTGACCCACGGATTATTTATTTGTATCGACAGAATATCCGCACCTATGTAAGTATTTAGTTATTGAACATTAACCAGCGAATACTTACTGGTTTTCTACGTTGTTTCTACCATGTTATTTATTACATTTTCTTTCATTTTACTATTGTAATCTTTATGAAGATTTTCAATACACTAACGCTAAACTTATTTCGGTTGTTTGTTAACTACCGAAATAAGTTTAGCTTTTAAGCTTAGACTATTTTCCTGTGGAAAATAGTGCTTAAGAATTCAAGAACTTAATAAATATTGTTACCGACAGCTAAGCCATCTGCTCCCCCCAAATCGGTCCTAATCACAATAAATACGACTGCTCATCCTTTCCATTGTGCCCGTAACTAAAAAATACGTAACAATATAAAAATAAACAAAATTGAAGATTTCAGTTATTTGTGACAGATCTCAGCACTAACTTCTTAATTAGCCGACTGCACAAAGTATTTCAAATGAGCTTTTAGTCCACTGAAACCTCTCTATGCTACCAATTACATACGTATCATTTGGTAAGCTAGTTAATTTGGTAAAGTTTAATTCTGTAAGCACCTTTTTTAACCAAGATTAATTTTTTATTGAATCCGATAGCCGCATCTACATTTTCAATAACTACATAATCACTAATATTGTAAGTTTGGGGTGGTTTACGTTTTTATTACATTTTTTAATGTATGAACTTTCCGACATTCGTGTTGAACTTGTTAAAATTCCTAATTTCTATAACACTAATATCTTCTTGAAGTATTCTCTCAATTTATCACTAACGTTGCCGTTTTGACTAATGCCAAATAGATCTTTGGCCGGTCGATTTTTTAAAGCTCTATGCTTCGTGTTGTTTGCTATAAGGATTCAAATTTTCGAATTGAATGAAAACTGTATGGATTCGGAAACTTTAAGGATTTTAATGATTCGTTACATGATATAAGTACACTGCGTAACTTCGCTAACATAACTGTTATGTCGCGATTAAATATTTCAATTTGGCCATTTGCCATTTGTGATTAAGATGTGTTTTATTCCGTATTCTTCAACAAAATGACGAGTAAAAGCACTACCCCGATCAGAAACAGTACGAACCGGTTTGGTATGACTTTCAGAATACAATTATAAACATTTTATTACTTCATTAGTTTGCGTAATCTTACACGTGATATGGTCAAAATGCAAAGTTTGAAATGAAATATTTTCCTTTGGTATTGCATGTAAGAAACCTTGCAGCTTAAGGTGAATTAGAAATATACCTTAGACAATATCGAATGTAATTTTATCAATACATTAAATCAATACGTTCTCTGAATAAAATCTAACGCTTTATCTGTACTCACATGCCCTAAATCATCATATGAGAATGGAACATAAAATAAGAGACGATTAATTTTTACTTTTCTGTATGCAAGACAATTCTCTAATTCATATAAATTATTTTCTGCGTTCTCAAGTTTTTCTTTAGTTGTCACAATGCCTGGGTCGATTGACTGTTTTGCGGAAAGAATTTGCTCGAAGGTATTATCGTGCAAAACAAGAATATTGTGTGCCTGACTATGTGCGCCAACATGACATATTTTTGACACGGAGCGGCGGACAATCTCATAATCATAATTCAGCATAAATAAAACTCACCATGCTACTCTCGGGTATATATCATTTTTGATTAAGTTAGTCGAAAACTACTACAATCGGTCACTATTTTAGAAGGTATGCCTAATAAATAAGAATGAACATGTTTAATTGTATATATTACGGATAAACATTAGAGTTCCAAATTATGATTTTTGGACTCTCGACGGTTCTTTTACTAAAATAAAAACTGGTTGGAGTTCGCCGATTGGTTGCTTTTGAAAAAGGATTGCATCTAATCCCGCTGAGCTAGCGTTGAAATTATAATTCTATATCTAACTGTGATGAGTAAACTTTCAAAATTTGTGGACCAAGTAATTTATTTTTAAGAAGTTTAATCGATTGTATTTCTTTTTCCTCAAATTTAAAAACTGTGTTTTTCTAATTAGTGCATACAAAAGCGCGGCAGTTACTGAAAAGTGTGGGACAAGGAGCTAAGCCTAAAAACTGATGATTGTTCTGAGAACTTTTCTAGATTTCGATCGTGAGGTACTATACCACTTTCACTTCTTTTATAACCTATGAATGAAAAGCTAGGAAACATAACGGAACATTTATCTAACTGAAATTCAAGGCCACAATTAGCGGCAATTAAAAAACTGCAGAAAGGATTTGCAAATGATGTCAAATATGAGCAAAAGGGCGACTAATAAATCGTCCATATATATTAAAATATTACCGAATTTTAATGGAGGTTCGAAGACGTGAGATGTAAGTCGTTGAAAAACTTTCGGTGTATTGCAAAGCCCAAATGGGATTTTCAGATATTCACATGGCCTTAAAGTAGTTACGGAAGGTGTGTACGGGATAGGGGCTCTGAAATACGCACGTGATGGATACTACTCTTTAAGTCCAATAACGAAAAGTATTTCTATCTCGAAGATGGTCTAAATGGGATCGAAATATTTTCCTTGACAGTAATTTTATTAAAGGCGCGCTAATCAATACATAAGCGCTCTTCCCATGTCTTCTTGCGGACTAACATAAGGAATAGGACTATTATAAGGAGAAGAACTCGATCTAAGAACTCCGCGTTTCAATAAATCATCTAATAAAGCTTGCAACTAATTTTTCTCGGCAAACGATAGACGTTGGTTGAACGTTAGTTAAAGTTAGTGTTCATTTCAAAATTGTTGTTACGCTTGTCACAAAAGTTTCGTACATAAGTACTATAAGTATCCTGAGCAGAATTTATAATGCCTTGATTCAAATTACAATTTATATTCAAAGTTGGGTTTTAACATGAACAATTATCAATGTAATTTATATCCGTTAATTTGATAACTGAATCAGAAAAAGTCCTATAATTTTCAGGGCAATTTCTTTGTTGGGGTACTGTCGAACCACATAAATAACAGCTACCTGCTGCTCTTCTTGGTTTCATATAATAGGAACTGAAGTACTCAGCTTCATTACAATTATAACATTTCTGCGCTGGTGTCAGTGCAGTCACTCTCGGTACGTAACTGGAATTGGTCGTACTGCAGTCCCAGGCTCATTTGAAGTTGACGATCTTCTTTTAAAATTTGTAATCGCGTTCAAAATGCACAATAAGTGATTTAACTCTCGAAGAACTTTTATTTTAGCTCCTACTTACAGTTGCGGACTATCAAATCCATTGTAACAAAGCATGCTACTGCAAAAGATAAAAGTCTCTTTAAATTACGAATTAAATTAGATAAATATATGAGATTCGGAAACCCTATATTGAATGGGACTAATAATGAATGGAAACGCATTCACTGCTTGAAAGATGCACGCCTTTTGCACAGATATTTTACAGCGGAGAATTATATTATATTTGGCATGGTATTATATTGCGCAACACAAACATTATCTAGGTTGGTTATAAATATATTATATTTTTCATATGTAATACGCATGATAAATAAATAAGAATTATTCAATCCCTGCCTAAAAAGATTAAATACTCATGTCTTCTGCTCCTGTTATGTATTAATCAAACGCATTTTACTATACCGCTTTTACTATAATGAATAAACACACCGCTCGGCGTGCGTATGAGAGTTGGGGAATTAAATTGAACAATTATCAAATTGCATGCAGCAGCAAGAGATAAAATGTCACTTGCTTTACTGTCGCTGTAACACACACTCTACCTATGTTTAATTTGTTTTCCGTATACAGTGTGCATGACGGTTTGTGCAAGCTAGCTGTGTACGTATATGGATTGTGTGCACGCTCTATTGATACCTGCCTGGGAGACCACAAGGGGAATAAAAATAATGTGTTCGACCCACGTGGCTGTTACTGCTACCGCATAGACTGCGTTCTAATGTAACGTGTGAAGTAACGCAGAGTAAGAGAGAGGAATTTTGCCGCCACATAGGCTGAGGTTAATGCTAATATTTGTATAGGCTTGTGTGAGGGAGACCGTATAAGGAAACAATTGCAGTGTGATTGGTCACGCACAGACCCTATAACGGAGCAAAGTTGGGTGACAGCTCGGGCCTATAAATAGCGAGATTTCGAAGTCCCTGATTTTGAGAACTCCAAGAAATACCACTACTATCAATAGCAGCAGCCATTAGAGCGACCCACCGAAGCCAGCCAAACTGATACAATGTACAAAGAGACAGCCAGCGGCAGTGGCCAAGATAATAAAAAATTGGGTGAGCGATTTATATACCATACACTATTCTGTTTATCACATGTTTATTCAATAGCTTTGTTTCTTCTATCAATACACCTACAACCTATCTCCTACACCACTAAAGTATATAAAATCATTGGTGATCGCTCAAGCCACTCAATATCTCGTGAAAAATACGCATTACCGTAGACTTGCGATAGCTGCTAACAATGTCTCCTATTTACCATTACCACTAGAGAGTATAACATCATGCATACGTATAACCGTAACTGATCTTAGTCACACAAGCTCTCGTGTCAAATATGCATAACTGTAGAGTTACGATAGCATAGTGAATCCTATAGCTATACTACTAAATAATAAGATCACTCGTACTCATAACTGTAAAGATCTTTATGACCCAGGCTCTTGTGGCAACTACACATGACCGTAGAGTTACGACAGCTCGTGGATTCTTAGGATACCTACATTTACAGTTAATCTTACCGGTTCCAATAAGTGTGGAACAATAAGAGCGATTCTCACGTTAAACTGACCGGGCGCCCGAGAAATCATATTTCCGAAGGCTGTTATATTCTGTAATAATCATGATACTTATATGCACCATCTGTGATAGTCGCTAGGACTTTCCGTTACCAGCGTTGCGTGCGAGAGTCTGTCAACTATGTAGCATATAGTATCTTGTTCACATAAATTTAGTTTGTTTACCAAAAGAACACTATCTCTAAAATATACATAGAACATTTTATTTTTCTCCATCACCTGACTTCAAACCATTTCATCAATGTTATCAGATCTTCTGTAAAACTACACATTCGTGTCATATAATCTTTAAGTTAATACACATCATACTGAATATGTTCTGCCTTAGAATGATACAAGTTTAGAGCTGTAGACTTTAATTTATTTACTATCACTAATAGTAACATTTCATTTGGTAGATGATACCTTTCCTTAATAACATCTATGTTTTTAAACCATTGACTTACATCTTTGTTGTGAGATGCAGTAAATGCATTAAGTAATGATCTCAGTGCAGTACTATTTATCTTTTTTTCGCCCTATTGTAAAGCTCTAACCGTGAATGCCATGAAATCTTCTAAATATGCTGTATACCGCTCTTGGAAATTTACATCAAATCTTCTAAATTTATCGTACATTTCTTGGCGGTGAAACCATGTTCCAAAAATTTACCACTGACTTGGTTGGATTTAGTTTAAAATAAAATAAAATAAGCGACTTGTTGTTGGTACTTACTTGAGCAAATCAGATTCAAGGCCGCGATTTTTCATTCACGGTTCAAGTTAATACAGCTGTTCATGCGGAGAGAATTATGTTAGTTGCATGTGCGAAATGCTCACTCGAAAATAGCTACCACAAGACCCAAAATGCGTCTCATAAACGCTTGCTTGAGTGAGTCTTTTTATAGGGAATTATTTGGCAAGAAGACACTACTGTCTAGTCGGCTGGACCGTCACACTATTCGTAGTTCGCCGGCCCTCTGGGCATAGCTTGAAGATAGCTTTTTGTGAAAATCTTAGGAAGTTTTGAATTTGGGGAAGCATTTTTGAACCGTTGGAAATTTTAAGGATCAAACTTGCATTGCTCTGCTTTCTAAAATCTAAGAAAGCACAAGTACCTTCTCCCGTAAAAGTAAAGTGCGAGCGATATTGCTAAATAATTACGTCTTCTATTATAATAATAACTAATACGGAAATAACTGGTAGAAATGGAAGCATAAAATAATGATGTTTTTAAGGAAGTAATAACAATAATAAATGCATCTCTCCGAAAATTATCGATTCGGGTGCAGAGCCATGCCAACCTGCATGCTACAACTCTTCGTGCGTTTGTGAATGTATGCTTTCGCGTATCTTATAGATGTTATGTGCAAACCCGCGATGTCGCTGAAAGACAGCGAAACACACGTGTTCGCTGTCTGTCTCGCGATATAAGTCCTTTCCATATATTGCATGCTAAACATATACATTTTTCTCTCGTCATTAAATTAGATATTATTGAATTAAATTTTAGTCAATTTATATTATACTAGAGCATTACTTATTATATTACTTGGCTGTCAACAATGCTATTGATAAATTCTTATTAAGATATTAAATATAATGCAACAGACGTAAATTAACAAACTTTGCATGCATGATCAAATTCATTTCAAATAAATAATGTGCGGCTATATTTTTTTAACGACAGAATTTGATTACTTATGAGAATTCTATCTACAGCAAATCGAACGCTCTGTAGATCCTATAATCAGCTATTATATTAAAAAAAATCGCCGTAAAAAGTTTTATGCTTTATTGACATGAAACGTCTGCTATAAGGAGCAGTTTCTTCATACAAACTGTATGGATTCATTTTCCATCGTAAAACTTTATTGCTAAATTCGCTGATAATGAACTAAGCATAAATTCGTACGGTTCTCCCCGAGTTTATTGTTGTGGTTTGGAAAGCGCATTGCCGTATGGTTAAGTCCGATAGAAAATTTAATGTTTGTAATCTAAACTATATAAGGGTTATAAAGATTTTTAAAGTCTGAATCACAAATGTCAGCAATTTTTTCTTACAAGCATCCTTACGATTATTAAGAAAATTGTTGTAGAATGGAGACAAATATGATAACTAAGGGGTGGTATAAATAATAAATAAAATCTAATTACTTTTACATAAGTATTAGTTTTCGAAAATTTAGTTTAAGCCAACCCCTTTAACAAAGTTGATTATAAGTCATTAAGAACCGAAAAAGCAGACAACGAATTCTTAAAAAATTAATGGTCATAATCAATTGAAGCTCCGTTATTTTTTTCGGGGTACATTTAACTTCAAATATCTATTTATCGTATTAAATCGTTTTTCATCTTCAAGTTGTTAGGATAAGAAACGATAATATAAGTCAAAATTGCTCTATCTATGCTAATATACCATACCAAAAACATTACTATAAAGTTGCATTTAAAATGTAGATAATTACATACCGAAACGCCGGTGTTTATTTGTAATATTCTATACCTTATATAAGTTTGATACAAGTGTGCACAAAATTTGGCAGGACGACAATATACGATTGATGAAAACACGTGGTTGGCCATAAACGCAAACGAGCACGTGTAACCGGTGTTTGCTTTATTTATCAACGCACATAACTTCAAATATTATATTGGATTAATATTATTGCTTTCTCGCTGACAACAGCATGGCGACAATATACAAAGGTCTATGAGATTCGACCCCTAAGCCTTTGCCAATATTTTGATACATTCTTTCAAATAAATAATTGAAATAGAGAATGTGTGCGTTCTACTGAGCAATAAATACTCAGTTCCCGGGAATTCCCTCTATTCTACGCTACTCAACGCTAGTTTATGCATTGTTATAAGCATCTCTTAAAGCCCTCTATATAATACGCCACTGCAATGCTATATCCGATTATATAAGATTATAAAACCGGTGATAAACGAATACGTGACCGGTGTTTACAAATTTATGACATACATAATAATAATATATAACATATCAATACAACATAATAATAATTAGTTTTTTATCTTCCAATTTATGTGCGCCATTATTGATGCCATACTGAAACGATCTGCAGACGTTGTTTGCGGAAATAGAGTAAAGAGAGTGATTCCCTCTATGGCTAAATTAATGAAACATTTTTTGAAATTTATAATAATTTGGAAATTTGGATTATTGATTTGCTTAAATCAAAATAGCTTTACAAAAGTTAGTCCTGTTATACATTAACTGGATTACAAATTGAAATTTTAAAGAAAATATAAAGAATTATCAATATGTCAAAATACATTTCAAACATCAGACAGCTAGTAATCAATTTGACAAGTTCAAATGCAGAAACTAAATTCCCTAAATGAACTAAAAATAATAAGAGGTGGATGGTGCAGAGGTACTCGAATAGTGCCATCAGTTTAAATTTTTTATTTTACTACGTGAAAAAATTTTAGCAAATAAAATACCAAATAAGAAATGTCACGAATAACCCTTATAACAATGAAGCACGAAGGAAATCAGAGACACCCTCTCCAATTTATAATAAATGAACCCCAACTAATTTCAAGAATTTTGATAGGTCGTACCCGACCTGCCTGTTAATTAGGTCATCAGCATTTTTCCATTCTTGAAATATACATTTATACACACAT
>WYDF02308969.1:0-15100 GCA_009867245.2 Adranes taylori | reverse complement strand
TTACAGTTAAAGATTTATATTATTATATAATAAGATGGATTTCAGTTATTTTTTTGTTTTAATAAATATATAATTAACGATTTATATTTATATTAAATTTAGTATACTAATAAAAAAAAAACTTAACCCACACGATTACTTGCCCAGGCTATTAAACTCTTTTATAAGTCTATAATAGTAGAGAGAAGTAAACAAATGCTTTTAATAGTGACAAATATAGGTTGTAATTTACAGAAATATAGTGGTGTAGCGAGCATAATTGACGCCCGGGGCACGATACCTTTTTGCTCCCCCTCCACCAAATGGCAAAAATTAAAATTTTCCGAAAATCTTCTATGCTTTCAGAACCATTTGGCTATTAAACTGTAACATTTTTAATGTGGACACTGAACCAGGTTATTAATGATGTGGAGTTAAGGCGTGTTTCCTATTTACAACCCAGTTGTGTGTTCGTGTAACACATAAATGGGTTTCAAATAACACATAAACGGGCAACCGTACGTTAGTTGCCAGGTAAATCCGGTGCTGTGTTACCGCGGGTTTTGTATTTCCAACCCAGTTATTGGTTCGCGATTCGTCCAACACATAACTGGGATACAAATAACAAATACAACGGGCAAAATAATGTTTCTTATTATAGAAATGTTTTGCATATAATTAGAGTATTTATTTCAGAAGTATAATAGATTAAATTACAGATAAACGTGAACGCGATTAACTATTCATTATTCATGAATACTAAATATTTTTCGAACAAATTTCTTGAATATCAAATTTTATGTAAACAGTATTGACTAATAAAGCGACTTTCAATTCATATAGACGGTATACAAATCTAAATTTGCTATCTCAAATAACGCATAATAAATTCATATTGGTTTGATAATTTTGTGAACTGAACTAATTCACTGCTAATTAACATATTAAACGAATATTTTAGCTACGAGAGATATCTATAAATTAATTATTTTATTTAGTGATTAACCAGAACCCAGATGGGAGTTTCTGCCTCTCACTTTCGGCGACAAAATATGTTTTCGGACCCATCTGCAGGTTCTTCTGCTCCACGATGGGCGCCAAAATATGTTTTCTTGAAATAGGATTTATAATAAATTAAGGGTGATAATCCATATTTTAGGCGAGTTATTTTGTTAGTGCTATAGTATATATTCAATTTTATTATAAAAAGTTTACGACGACTGGGCTTCCAGTGAGGAAAAAAATTCAAAGATAAAAAATATCGAACTGGAGTATGAAAAATTTGCTATTTAGAAAGATTTGATATTTGATGTAAAAATGATCTTCTAAATCGGTTATGCGTGCAACGTTCTGCTGGTCTGTGGATTCGGAAATGGCGGTCTGGCGATGTCGGTCGGAACGGACGGAGGTTGCCTCGAAATAGTCGTCGGCGATGAGTCTCTCGGCAAGCGAAATTTCCACTCAGAGCTATCAGAAACAAGACTCAAAATGCGTCTTGTTGAAACCGGCCTAGGGATGGATTTTTATATGAAATCAGAGACTTTTGATGTCCGGATTCGCCGGCGGTAGTTCTTGGTGTTGGCGGCGGTAACTAGGCAGGTCTAGTCGAAATTTCTGCTAAAATCGTTAGAAAGGGAGAATTTTTCTCGTATCAGAAGCATTTTTTCGGACGTTACAAATTTTAAGGGACAATATCGCGCAATATCTCCGCCAAGAATCAAAGTTCTATGATCCTACGACAGGGGACTCGCCAATCAGATTTAACGCGCTGCATCCCCCCTTCTACTGCGGACGATAACCCCTCAACGACGGCGGGAGCTTTTGTGTGGACAGAAATCGCTAAAAGCGAAACTCTATAATAAAAAAAATGCGCGCGATGGTCGAGACGCAATAAAAGGAAACGAAGCAATCTTTCTCTCTTGTACCTTTCTTTGCTCATATCGATTCAAGCGCACAAAAAATGTAAAAAACATCTGCCTAGAGCTAAAACAACAGAAAACGGAAGGTAATCGAAAATGCGAGCGATATATACATTCTATCTCACTTACTCTGCTGACTAAGACACGAGAATGCAAACGTTGTTGTGTAGGTTGCGGCAGTAGATTCTGTCTCCATGGAGCTGCAATGTATTGCGAACGCTGTGTACCTTTCTGCAGTCGACTCTAATTCCCTCCCTTCCCTTTATGTGCACGAAGAAAGCGAACGTTGTTTGGTTGGCGACTGTCGACATATCTATACGTAGAGTTCATTGAATGCTTGTAAAAAACTTAGTGATTATTTATACATTATTTTACATTAATTATCCATCCTGCTTTTATTTAATTATCGATTTATTTATTTGATTGATGGTTTCTATCGGGTTTGTGGCTGATGATTATTTATTTATTGCTTGTTTTATATTATTTATCGATTTGGTGAGGTTATGTCTAATATACCGATAACAATTTGCTGTAAGAATTTATTTATCTACGAATACAAGACCGTGGTGGCTGTCACCTTTGTAGAAGTGGCGCAGATGGTTAAGATTTCGGAAAGCATGTCTCAAACATAAAAAATATTCACCAACAACAATTTTCTTTTGACAACATTGCTTTTTCTCTATCATAGTGAAAATCCCTCTTCATAAATTAGGACTTCATTCGAAAATGGACGGGTCGGCACCCCAGCTTTTATATACTTATTATAATTATTACGTGTTATTATTAATTATTACAGCTTTTTTTATTACGTGTTATGTGAAGAAAAAGTTAAGCTATTTAGTTTTGACCATTTTAGCTTATAATTCAACTATTATCTCTGTAACTTTGAACCCCTCCTTAAATTATAATATGGACCCCAGTGGTGGTGGGTCATTTATTATCTTACACATTGAATATTAGAAGAACAATTTGTATATATGTTAAATTGTGATTGTAGAAAAAGTGTTTCAAATAAAATCAAAGAACTTTTGGATAGTTATGGGAGATTGAGAAGTGGGGGTAATTCCATCAGATGCACAATGCAAAGGACTATATATGTGTAAAATTTTGGCATATTAGCGTAAAAACTGAATTTTTGACTAAATTAAAAATAACGTGTCTCCGCCATATTGGGGTTATAAAAAAAAGGGAAATAATGGGTGGGAGCAAAAATCGTCTCCAAAACGTGCTTTTCCATGAAAACCTCGTAATCGAAATTAAAGTTTTCATGATTTCTATACCTTTCATATACTACTTACATATATCGTATAAAAATATACAATAAAAATATACTTACACAACGTGTAATAAATATTAAATATTTTAGCATAGATCATAAATATTACATTTTTTGATAACATTGAAGATTTAAATTATCAGTGTTAAAGTTGATTTAAATAATATTTTATATCATTACAGAATTCCATTGTTTAATAAACGTACACTGCATACTGTGTATCCCAATAAAGTAATATCCCAAATGAAATGCAATGTGTACATTATTTCGTAATAAATACATAATATTTTATACCCTTTCAAGGGTAATTGTATTTTACTCTTTGTTGGTTCGTAACTAGAAATCAATCTAATTATTATATAGTATCGCATGATTGACCTGGTTGAAGCATAGTTCTAATACTAACTTGATAATCTCGATTTATTAAATCTAATCAGTCTTTTTATATACTATATCTAAGATTATTTACAATACATCACTTAGTTAATGAATTGATATATAGTTTGGTGTGTACACATAGTTTGTTTATACAAAACATACGTAGTTATGATTGCTTTGTTTTTATCTATTTTTCTTACTTAATTAAAGAAATAATATATCTTAAATGAAATTAAAGAAAATTAATGAACATTAAGAAAATAAAATATTGATAATATTTCCATGTCCTAACTTGGACAATCATATTGGTTTACTTTTAGTTTTACTTTCGAGAATTGTAATATAATAATTTATAATTTATTTAAGTAAATAATAATAATTTATAATAATAATAATAATTTATTTCCATTGTAATCTCATATATAAATTACATTTACATATAGAAAGCAGAGTACTCAAGAATGCGATAATAAAAATAAAAATATTAAATTAGCAAGCAAAATTAAAAATAAACGGTGTCTGATGTCTTATAAGGGCACTTATCAATTAGCCTCATGCAAACTACTTCAGGCTTTGTTTGAACTTCGTTCTATTCTCTTCAAGCCTAATATTCTCTGGGAATTTTTATGGCGAGGAAGTGAGGACTATGTTCAAACGCTGTAGTTCTGTGCATAGGTATGGACATTTCCTGGCCATGCCTAGTGACGTATGCGTTCATGTGTCTATTTTCGATAAAGTCTTCCTTGTTTTCAAACCAGTATATTGCAAGATTGTACGCTAAAATTCCACACATGGTCAGATTGTTCAGACTGCGAAAAAGGTTACAGCAGTATTCCAACCATGAGGCGAATCGCTCTCTTTTGAATCAATAGTACCTGATGGTTTAGCGGTGATGCTCCCCAGTACATTATGCCATAATTCATGGCGGGCTGAAAGCAGGCATAGTAAGCTATTATTAAAATTTTCCAGTCCAGCATTGGTTGTAGGCATTTTCGTATTAAGCACGCTTATCTTAGCTTTTTTGTTACTACATCTATGTGTGATTGCCAAATCAACTTTCTGGTGAGGGTGACTCCTAATATTTTCGTCTGATCTGTTATTGGCTGGCTTATGTGATTTTGCCATATTACCGGGTTCGTGTTGTGAAGCGGATTTAGAGAGATGTCCACCACCTTTAATTTATCCGTATTTAAATTATACGCTAGTAAACAACTACTGTACCTTTTTAATGGATTTGATGGGTTATAGCAAGATATAAAGGTTAACGGTTAGATTTTACCTAAATGATTGCCATTGCTTCCATGTTATTGATTTATGCCATGTTACTTGCCAAGAATTAGGGTTTTAAGCATTAGGGTCTGATAGTATTTGGGAGAGAACTGTTCATAATCTTCCAAAACTGAAGGCTTTTTCTTTGGATTTGTTTCATCGCTTTTTATCGAAGCGTCTTGAAGATTCAGAGTAAGCATTTTATTTTTTATTATGTGTAACACGAGAAATCAAATAGATTTTATCTTGATTAAGCAGAGATGGAAATCCTCGGTTAAAACGCCGAAAACGTTACCGTCTGCAGATTGTGGAAGCGAACATCAACTGCTGATTTGTGAGTTTACAGGAAAACTTAAAATGTGTAGGCGAAGGCAAATAAAAATTCTGCCCAGGTTCAGCGCTGACCAGATTACAGTTTTACATATACTAAAAGCGGGCACATTTATAGCCAAGAGCCATATGTATCTCTAGCTGCTTGTCACATCACGTTGTGACCCTCTACGGGTATCCATACAAAAGAGTGTGCTCACGAGAGTTAAAATATAAATAAATTATAGTATTATTTACAATACTTAATACCTGGGGAACAGAAGTTAGAAGATATAAAACCATTTCGGTGCGTACCAGCCATCAGCAACAAACCGTCATGTTTGCTTTCATGCATTATTCGCAACGTTCGGTCATACGTATGAGCAGTACTAATTATCTCTCTCTCTCTCTCTCTCTCTCACACACACACATGTGCCGGTATATACATTCCAAATATCTCTACTTAACTCATATTATAGCGTACAGTGGTTACTATTCATTATCATGTTTGTTTATATTTATACATCAAAATAATTGATGCGTAATTATTACAAATGCATTTTAAATAATCTTTTAATTTAAATACAACGGAAAATATATTTAATAACATTTTCTTATTTTTTTATTACACTAAATGAATTCCCCAATTAATTTACTTATCTTAACTTGTTTTTATGACATCTTTATTTTAAAGATAGGATAGGAAAAAGATCCCATCAATATTTATTTATTTCTTAATACATACGGACAGACATTTCTTATACGCGGAACCTTATTCTGTCCCGAATTATTTTCTTTTATGTTATAAGTAACTTTGTTATAGTATGTATGGCTTAATTGTGTGAATGTATCAAAATAATTGACTGGTTATGCGACTTTTTAGCTTTACGGCCAACATAACCGGGAACATAACTAGGCCGTAAAGCGAGGTATGGGTCTATTGAAAATCTTTCGAAGATCCTTTGAAAGATAAAAATTGAAAATTGGATTTGAATGATCAAAAACAACATTATCCATCAACTTGATCGTCATACTACCTTTTGTTTCGTGGATTTAGTACTTTTAGAAATAACACAAAGCGCACACTACTCGTTAATAGCCTTGTTCCAATCAAATTTCGATTCTCCAGCTTTTGGCATTGTAATAACTTCGTAGAGTCATTGGGCATTCTAATAACTTATTTTTATTTTATTTCAGATAATGGTGCTGTGATACAAGCCACTTTTAATCATCAGTAAATAGAGACCATTAGTGATTGTAAAAATGACGAGTGCCGTCTTTAGATGTCGAACTAAATCGTCCAAAACAATACTCAGTTTATCCTCTACCTGCGAATTGCGTGATTCATCTATATTATTAAGGAAACGATGGTTGCATGCGACTAGACGCCTATTTGAAAAACCTAGTCATATAAATGAGAATAATTTTAGTGGAATTCCTTACAAGAATATTACAATAGGTGTTCCAAAAGAAATCTGGAAAAATGAGCGCAGGTAAATTATTAACAGTTCATTTATCAATAAATCAATGTAAACCTTTATTTATATAAACTCAAGTAAGGACTGGCCAAGAAAAAATTCATCCAAATTTGGTGTCAAGTATGCGTTAAAAAAATGAAACACATGAATCTTTTATCTGTGTCCTTTATCTTTTATCAAGTGTCATTAGAAAAAAGCGAAATTCAAACTGTTCTTAGTTCAGTTTAGAAAATGTCACGTTCTGAATTAGAGACGAGAATACAAAATACAAAATTGCCAACATTTCAAGTGGAATTTCACGTTCCATTGTCCAAGGTGTTTTAAATAACTTCAAGCAAACTTTGATAGTAGAAAGAAAGCCAGGGTCGAGTATAAAATTAGGTACAGTCAATAGAAATTTACCAAAAAAGGTCATTTCTGTTTTCAAGAGGAATCTTAACATTTCTGTTAGATATGTTGCCAAGAAATTAGGTGTATCAAAAACTTATATCTAGATAATAAAAAAAAACAAGCCAAGTTGAAGTCTTATAAAGTATTTAAAGTGCCAGATCGGTCTGTAGAAAAGAATTTAGAGGCGAAACAGCGAGCTAGAAAATTGCATACGCAGTTCTTTACGATTTTCAAATGTGTTGATATGGACTACGAAACCTGTGCAAAATCGGACTTTAAATAACTTCGTGGACAGGAGTATTATAATTTCTGATCTGGCAGGCAATTTTCACTTGTGGAAGAAAAAGCAGTTTTATTTGTATCAACGGCCATAATGAATCAAGAGATATACGTTAGGGAATGCTTGGAAAAGCGTTTACTACCTTTTCTACGATCTCGCGAGAATTCAGTTTTGTTTTGTCATTATGGCCACTTGTTCATTATGGTAGAATTGCGAAGAATTGGTATGAAAGAAATCAAGTGCAAATTGTTCCAAAAGAAGCGAATCCATCCCAACTGTCCAGAACTTAGGCCAATAAAAAAGTACTGGACTATCGTTAAGCGCAAGAAGCTTCTATCATCAACATTTTTCAAAGAAAATGGAGAATTGCGACCAGTCAAGTGACTATTCTACTGTACAGACTTTAATGGAAGGAGTCAAGAAAAAAGTTAGAGAATTTTATATGTCCGGTTAGATTTTAGAATTAAGTAACGTTTAATAAATAAATGAAATCAATCTGATATTTACGTACATTTAAAAACCGATGTTGTTGATGGATGAATTGTTTCATAGACAGTCCTTAACTAACTTTGAACAATATTTGAAGCAGGTTTCTTATGCACTAAGTGGTTTCTTATGCTCTAATGAACTGATTATTAACAAAATCTTGTAACTATGTAAACTAATCTAGTCTGCTTTGTTTTTATGCCATACTTCAAAATAGTTTGGACACAATGGCGATTTATTCAAGCATCTGTAGGCAGTTGTCTTACGTCAAAGATCTTGTAGGATTTGGCCCATATATCATTCGGATTTCGCTCAGACTAGTGACCCTATAATGGAGGTGTCGAATCACTCGAATCAGAGATGTTCATTTAACTGTTGCCAATTTTAAAGAACAATATCGCGTAACATCCCTGCCAAGAATCTACGATTGTACACTTCCATGATAGGTAGCTCTCCAATCAGATTTAATGTGCCAGTGGGCAACGAGCTGCATTCCCCCTTCTACTGCGGATAATATCCAATCAATCGGCCGACGGCGTTGAAAACATACAAAACGGTATCCTCTTCTTACGAACAATAGAAAAATATGCTTAGCCTAAGATGTGATGCCCACTCATCGTGACCAAGGTCTTTAATAGGACCATAAATAGACTGAAAATCTACAAGTCTAGAAATGGTTAATTTTTTTGTGAAAGTAGTGAAAAAATATAAAACTGGCAAGAGTTGTTTAATCCTCCTCCTATATTTGATATAACTCCAATTGATTGGATGTAAATACAAGGCATTGGTATAAGAAAAGAAGCGCCACGACTTTGAAGTGAACCTGAAGCAGACATTAGGCCAAAACTATTTTATTTTATCAGAAGTCATGAGCATCATGAGGGATAAAGATGAGCATCTCGTGAGTTTATAGTCTTAGTTCTGTTTGTTGTGGTTGAAGCTTTTCCATGACTATATGTACAATCCATAACTAATTGCATTATACTATCCGTAAGTAGATATTTTAAATCATCTTGAAGACTAGAAGTTTATATCTACCTTTAAAGGGTTTCTGGATTCATCAAAGTGTGCTACGTTCCATAGCTGGAAGAGATTGTAGCCACTTCTGCTCTCTTTCAAACAAACGGATCGTACATTCCATCATCTGTTCCATCTATAACAGAAAAATGTGTCCCAATGGAAACAGTTTACAATGAATCTTCTTGAATACGATTTAGTCAAAAAATGGCGGCAATCAGCTTTAGAAAGTTTGACCTATTGCTATCCTTAGAGATTGCAGGGTAACTAGGTAATAGGGTAACATATAAAGAAGTGGTACGGAAATTTGGGGAGGATGTAAATTTCAGTAGCATGAACCTTGACCGACTGTGCTCCTCTATAGCCCAAGTGTGATATAATCACGATACATATTCATCAAAATAGCAACACTGCTTCAAGTTCAGTCTTAAAATATTTGTAAAGGGCGGCACGAAACTTGATTGGATTTACCGTACACTTTTAACGAAGTAGCGATAGCTATATGCGAGACGAATAAATCAGTAACAACCCTCCAGTAAAATTGAAATAATTGAGCGAAACAATGAACCGCGGCTAGTATTCAAACAAAAATACAACTAAGATCACTTACCTTCACGAGATGGGTGTTGTCTTTATTCACTTCTTCTGATAGGATTAAGGAAATGGGTGTAGGTATAAGGACTGGGTTTATTCTTGCACATCCGGTCGCGAAGTACCACGAATTAATTCTTTTTCGAACGAAATCAATCTCGATTAACGAGAATTTAGCGCGATGGCAAAATGACTTTACCCGCTGACGAATACTATTACGTGCTAAAAACGTAATGTTTGTCTATTGATTTGCCTTTCTTTACTTGCTTTCGTTGTTAAGAAAATGCTTAAGCTTTTAAAAGCACTCCAAAAGATATACATACATACACATACAAGGTTAAATAGAACAAAGACTAAACTAGTTTCGGTACTAAATGAAATTTTCAGGGGGTGGGAAATAAATTTAGAATAGACGATTCAATGCGGAACAAACTTTCTTGTTAAGGACGCTGACAGATGTTATGGCGGATTGTAACTTTTGGAAATGAGGCTGCACAGCGTCGCTGCCCATCAATATGGATTCATCTTTTTTACCAAAATGTTTTTAATTCTTGTTTAGGGTAGCACTATCACCCGCAGTTGCCGCTACATTAATTAAAAAAGGTTTCACGGTGAATATGGAATCTAATGCCGGTTTTGAGGCGAAATTTCGTAATGAAGATTATGAAAAAGTTGGTGCAAAACTTGTCAATACGGATGATGCATTTAAATCCGGTAAATATCTTTTAACAGCAAATTATTTTGCGATATTTATCATTATAACACATTTATGTTTTCTTCGTATTTTAGATATAATTTTAAAAGTACGTCAGCCGGTGGACAATGAGATTACTAGGTTTAATGAAAACTCTACACTTATATCATTCCTATATCCTGCTCAAAATAAGACTCTCATAGATCAATTAGCTAATAGAAAAATTAATGCCTTTGGTAAGCGCAAATCAATACTTCTATTATTTTTTAAATAATTTACTGTATTTATTTAATTTAGCAATGGATTGTATACCTCGAATAACAAGAGCACAAGTATTTGATGCTTTAAGTTCAATGGCGAATATTTCTGGGTATAGAGCTGTTGTTGAGGCTGCGAATCATTTCCCCAGATTTTTCTCTGGTAGGTTCATATTATTTATACATTCTAAAATAAACACCTATAAATTATATATGAAAAAATGTTTTTTTTATTATGGCGGGATAACATAAACGTTTCTTAAGATATGCCATTGGCGAAATTATTTTAAGTGATTTTTAATAATTACGAAAGATTAATTTGCAGTATAAATTTAAAAAGAAATGAAAAATTGGTACAAATTACTGATAAAAGGAACGATGCACTTTTACAGGCCAACATATTAAAGCAAGGAATAAAAAAAATCTCCATATCGTGTCTCACATTTAAGTGCTTTTGCTTTTGCTACTACTGGCCTCCTGGAATCGCAGTTCCTCAAATTTTATTGTTTTAACCTTTTAATATTATTAGCATTTCCTTTCTAATTTTATTATTTGCTCTTATTTTTATACCATCTGGAATCCAATTTTCATACTATCTACAAAATATAATATGTTTTTTCCTCCTTTTCATCTTCTGCATATGCTTGCAAATCGCGTCCTCCGTTATTCTTCTTTTTAAGTTTTGTTGTTTTGTTGTTTAAAGTTTATCAATTCTTGCGTATAACGGTTGCCTATGTTGGTGAAAAATTCTCTTGGCGCTTCTACAGAAATTTACATCATTCAGGAGATTGACGGTTGAAATTCTCCGAGTTATTGAAGTCGACTTTCGCTAATCCATGACAATCACATTAATCGAGGACCCCATGCTGGATGACTTAGTCAACAGTACTTGAAAGTGAAAAAAAAAACATTTCCGTTTTGGAATAGACAGGAGAAATTGATGTCGTGTTTCTCCTCTTATAGCATTGAATGGAGCATTTTTAGATGGATGAGAACTTATTCCTGAACACTAAGAGCTTTATTTGAGATGTGCCTATGCGAACGGAGGCTTTATCCAAGTATATTTGGCATGACATGATATTGAGAGTTTTTTTTTAACAATGACGTTTTGTAATACTAACTTTTTCTGTTTTGATTTTTAATCGTTTTGTATCAGTAGTAATGCATTGGAATTTTTCACTTTAATTTTTTCTTATATATCTAAAAAGGATTTTTTGCTGCATTTATCATATTTTAAATATAATTTCATTTTAGAAGTTACGGCCTAATTTTTGAAGATTCTCGGTATAATATATTAAAAATTTTATTATGTCTATTTATTGTTATTTACATGTTAAGTAATCTAATTTTATCTTGTTTTTATATTTAGTTAGAATGGAAGTATTTAAAATTATCAGCACAAATATGTGATAAGTGATAAGATTAAAAAAGTAAAGAAAGTTATATAATATTATCTTCCTAATTCAAAATTAAATTAGCAAAATTAAATTAGCTAATTCAAAATTAAATTAGCAATAAATAGCTTGCTTATGCAAAATGTGGAAACTACGAGGATGTATTGATATCTAGTTAGCCTAGACCGGTTCCATGGATAAAGAAAATATTGCGTTACCATAGCAACGAACAATAACTTATTAGAAGTGTCAGTGTAAAGTTTCACGTCAAAAAGTCAAACCACAGTTACGCAATAAAATTTGAAAAAAAGATGTCGACCAAAATTGTGAAAATCGAAAAATTGTAATATCGAGCCGTCATCAAGTCCTGTATTTGAAGGGGTTAAAAGGTAAGCAGCTGTACGAAGATATGTGTAATATCCTTGGCGATCAATATGCTTCATATGCGACCGTGAAAAATTGGATTGCAAACTTCAAGTGAGGTTAATTTTCCATTGAAGATATAGACCGATCGGGGAGGCAAGGTTCTGTGTCCGTCTACGTAAATATCGATGCAGTTCATGACATGATTTTATAAGACCATCAAATTGGGCTAAAACGAATATCTGAGGCACCGAATATTTGATATGAATGCGTCCATCATATAGTTCATGTCGATTTGGACATGAGAAAAATTTCTGCAAAATGGATCCCCAAATGTCTGAATGTTGACCAAAAGCATGTAAGGGTAGAAGTATCGATATGTGCTCGGTTTGAAAAAGATGCAGACTTCTTAAGCCATGTTGTTGCTATAGATGAAACTGGGATACATTTTTACGACCCAGAAACAAAGCAGCAATCGATGGAATGGAGGCACTCTGGTTCCCCAAGGCCTAAGAAATTTCGTGTTCAAAAATCTGCTAGAAAAGTTCTTTTGCTTCAATTTTTTGGGATTGCTAAGGAGTAATCATGATTGATTTTCTGGATAAAGGTAGAACAATAACTGGGAATTACTATTCGACTTTACTGAACACTCTACGAGAAAAAATTATGGAGAGAAGACCCAGAAAGTTGTCCAAAGTATTTTGGCTTTGCAGGACTATGCCCCTGCACACACAAAACAATTCCTGATTTAGGTTTCGAATTACTCGAACACCCCCTTATTCACCAGATCTGGCTCCGTTCAACTATTATGTCTGGTGTACTGAAAAAAGTTTAAAAGGTCGTAAATTTTCTTCCAACGAAAAGGAAGCTGTGGAGGTCTGGTTTGCAAAGCAAGATAAAAATTTTTTTAGAAAGGTCTAGAGGCGTTGCAGGTTCGATGTAATAAATGTATCCAATTAAGAGGACAGTATGTTGAAAAATAAAATATTTTGACTTTCAAATTTTGTTTGCTTCTATAGTAGGCTAATAATTTTTCAATAGATCCTCGTAAGTTAGGGATATTTTGTAGGAAACTACGTTAGGAACTAAGTTGGGGGATTTTTGGAAACTCAATTGGGGATTTGGTAGGAAGCTGAGTTGGAACGTATGTTGGGGTTCAAGATCGATTGATGGTTTACTCCAACTCGAATGCCTAAAACAGATCAATTATTTATTTTGCTTTGGGCTCAAATTTAACATTGCTTCCTTTATTAAATATTTAAATTAATTGATTTGTAGTCTACTAAAAATAATTCTTCAAATATGTAGTAACAATTTTTTCGTTTAGTAAGTTCTTGAATTAGGTATAAAATTAATACCAGAATTATACGATCGACGAGATATTGACAGACACAAGCCTCTATATTGGCTTTGTTTTGCGATTTTCTCACAGTACTACCCACAAAAGATTCAACAGGCTCAGGAAATGATTGAAGAATTTGTCCGGGACGTTGTACGATATCTCTCTTAATGGAGTTCTGTGTGGGTTAAAATTCTTTGGAACGAAAAAGGCAAGGTTCATAGCATAGGTATAAAGAATTCTTCGGGAAATTTTCAGGGCTAATGGAATATGATTATAATGAATATTTATCGTGCGAAAAACATAAATTCTATGTAGGTTTGAAGAAACAATATCTAGAATCTACGGGGAAAATACTTAATATTTATCTTGTAAAATTTTGAGGATTAATCTACAACAGGCAAAAAAATTTAAGTATGTAAAGAAGAAATGCTGTGGTATATCAAATTACTGACACAGACAATAGAAAACAAATTATTTTTTGTTTTGATGCGGAAATTAGATGTTAATAAAAGTATAATTTAAAGAAAGCTTTCGTTAAATATATTAACTTCGTCAGGCCAAATATATGAATTATGATATAATGTATAGATTTTTGAGACACATGTAATAAGAAATATTAATTTCATCATTTTCTATATTAAATAATGCCAGCGTGGAGGTTTAACCACGAAACATCAAATATTCAATGAAACATGCAACCTCCAGCAAAGAGAAACATAAATGAATAAATACATCCAGGAGGCTCCATCTATCCGATGACGAATGAATCGATCGACAGTAGCAAACAGGTGGTCAAAACAAATCCTGATCTATAAGTTGCCTATATTAATTGGAAGAGCAATTGACCGGCAATCGAGAGCTCCGGGTTCAAGTCCTGGATGTGGTAAACATTTTTTGTGGAGGTTTAACCACGAAACATCAAATATTCAATTAAACATGCGACCGCCGGTAATGTACAACAGAAATTAATTAAGACATCCAGGAGGCTCCATCTACCCGATGACGAATGAATCGATCGACGTTAGCAAACAGGTGGCCCAAACAAATCCTGATATATAAGTTGCCTATCTTAATAGATACAGAGAAAACAAATATATATTAAAAATTGTTTGGAACAAGTGCCTGTTGGCTCAATTGGAAGAGCAATCTACTGACAATCGAGACGTCCGGGTTCGAGTCCCGGATGGGGTAAACATTTTTTCGAGGCACAAGTAGATCGAAATATTAATTTCATAATTTGCTCTATTAAACAATGGTAGCGTGGAGGTTTAACCACGAAACAACAAATAATTCAAAAAATCCATACATTATATCATAATTCATATATTTGTAGCTTGACGGAGTTAATATATTTAACGAAAACTTTCTTTAAATTATACTTTTATTAACATACAATTGCCACATCAAAACAAAAAATAATTTATACACAATAAAAATGAATGAGAACCAAACAATAATAGAAAACAAAAACATAAGAAGATATACTGATCAGACAACATTTATATGCACTGCTTGTGCGAATCAATTCAACTTAAATCTTAATTATCTAAAAAATAAAATGTCTCAAAATATTCTCACACCCCTGAGGGGGTGGCGTATACCTTATGCAAATAATATTTTTATTTGCATAAGAAATATATTTAAATTTCTTTTCTTTTTTTACATTCTTATGATAACT
>WYDF02308968.1:0-28622 GCA_009867245.2 Adranes taylori | reverse complement strand
AGTGTTTGTTTTTAATTAATTCTAATAGGTACGTAATATCAGATATCACAACAAATGTCTTAAAAAACGACTTGTACAAACGTATGATGTCATTTGACCTATTATTTATAAAGGATCCTCAGCATCTTCATATAGAAGCATCGGACGCAACGTTTAGAAAATCACGTTCTTTCTTCCTTCGCTACAAGCCGGGCTGATGAAAGAATTGAAAATTTGTATTCACAAACAGAATCACTTTACATTCGATTTATATTGGCTGTATGGACATTCCGTATGAACGAGAAGGAACGTGGTTAAGGGTTCCAATGGCGAAATTGTTCGTCTTCATTGTATAATATCTATTAGATCTATTAATGTTGCCTTATCTCACATTCTTCTTCTCAATACGGTGTTGTAATACCTATATATCATGAACAGATACAAATCGTCACTTACCCTTTTCATCTACCTATATGTATAATATTCAACGAATTAATTTTATTTGACCGGTTTATATGATATTAAAATTAATTTATTAAATTAATGGTTACTATATTATTAATTTATGTTAAATTGATTAACAGATAATAAAAATCGATTAAAATTAAAAAACTATCCACAAATGTATATTTCAATTATTTGATTTAGGTTTTAACTATAATTATTATAAACAATTAAATGAATACTTACATTGAAACTTTTTTAACTGCATATTTTTAATGGAGTTTTACGTTTTTCAGCTATATTATGTTTTGTTTCTTTTCAGGCTGTGCATTCCTCACCTATTTCAGACCGGAGAGCGCTCTCAACGCTCAAAACGCTCTGCATGAGAGACACACGTTGCCAGGGGTAAGTTGATGCTATTTCGTAAGTTTATATATCTTAGTTGAAATAATTACTCATAAAATTGATGAAGTAATTTCATCAAGTGCTTGGGACTATTATGAAAAATTTATTGTTAACAATTAAAGTAAAATGTCGTAACTTGCTTCAGAGATTTTCATCTTGAGTAAAATAGCGTAGAATAAATAGCATAGACTCTCTTATGCGTGGAAGATTTTAAAAGCATCATTAACGTGAAATGTATAAACTTCTAAGAATATCATTTATTTCCTCAAAAAATTTAGTAATAATTTGAATTAATATTTCCAATATATACTACTTTTTATTACATAGAAAATCAGTTTAGTTGGGCGTATTAATCTTTATGAAGCATATATTTGGATATGAATAAATATAATTAACGCAGGAAAATTTTTGTTTTGCGTTTAACATCTCCGTTTTTAGAAAATTAAATCTTTTTTCTGAAACGCTGAAAGCATAAAAACATTTTGCTGAGTAGACATAATTTTCAGGACAGCTTATTTGCGTAACGAATATTAATAATTAAATAGGTAAAGATAACTTTTGAGAGCAGCTAGGCTGTGAAAAACAAACTTTCCCTCATTAGCTTTATATATATATATATATATATATAAGTATATATATATATAATTATTTCTTTTTATTAGAAGGGAAGGCAAAGTATCTCTGTTTTCTTTTTACTCGATTGACTCATTGACTACAGTTAGAGGAATTCCAATTAAGTACTTTTGAAAGTCATTTCATTTGAAGTCTAGAAATATCAGTGACAGGTCCATGGGAGGGGGTCGCAGTGGTTTTTAGATGTGTTGCTATTAGTATTTCGGGTTTTGCCGCGCGTGTTTGGCATTTTATTTTGTCGATGTTTCGCCAAAGGCGCATCTGGCAGTATCTAGGCTTTTTAATGCTTCTTTTATATGATTTGGTTATTCTTCTGGTATTGAAGTTATCTGTGATTGGTTGATTAAGTTTGTGTTCTTTTTTGGATTATTATTACTGTGATTATGTTTTAGTTTACTTTTTTGATACGGATGTAATACAAGTTTCCAGGCGATTAATAAATCTTGGTTATCTTTTCTTTTATTCATTGTGTTTTGTCGTTTTTCAATTTCTATTGTCTCTTTGGTGAATTTTTTTCTATAGTGGATCGTTCTGGCTATTGTTCTCGAGTTTTCAAAAGCTTCTGTATGCCCTCTTGTTTCGATTTGGATTTTCTTTACATTATATAATATTCTATTGATTGTGCCATTTTTTTTTTGTTTTGCGTGAAGAGACTGTGGACTTCAAAAATGCGAAGAATGTCCGGTACATCCAACTGTGGGAGATTTTTATCTAAAACTTCACTCCCTGTTAGTAATGGACAGGTTGAGGAGATATGGTGTTGCTTCAAGGAGGCCTTAGTATTTTCCATCCTCTTCAGCCTGGTTTTGAGTAGTTAGGGATGAAATTGGTGCAGATAACTTGCAGGAGGAATATTATGCTATAGCATTCTCGTTACAGCCAAGGGAAACCTGCAAAACTTTGGCTAAAGCATGATTAAAGGCAGCTTGTTTTGAGATTGGTTAAGTTAGGTGATTGGTTTGGTTTTCGTTTTTAATTTGTAGTATTAATTGTAACTTTGACGCTGCTTGCACCGGATGCAAGTGATGAATTCTGTTCCTAATGGTGATGTTGGGAAATGTTAGTACTTTTTGTTTTGTCTTTTCGTACTTCTCTTTTTTTTCATTTTTATAAGTTATTTTTTCATTTTTTTTAATGTTTTTTTGTTCTTTTGTGTCTATTTTATATTTTTTGTTAGTTTTGTAGGTACTATGAAGCGTTTTGGAATCACAATAGGATTTGATGAGCTCTAGGGTGGTTGGATGTGATAGGTTTAGTTAATTAGGCTTTCTAATCAGTGCGGCATGCCAGACTTAATCTAATGCCTAGGGAATGTCCAGGAAAACTACTAAGGAACAATGACTGCTGTTTAGTGATCAGATTGCATCACTTTTGAATTCAGTAGAGGGTCAACGTGTCGTCAAAGTCGCATCTGGCATTGTCGAGGCTTAGAGAAAGTCTACCAGATGTGACTTTGGCAAAACGTTGGCACATTGAAATGCCTACCACACGAGATATAACCCTGAAGACAACAACTGCTTATCAGATTACATACACTCGCAGAAAACTCAAATTTCAATATATATACATATATATATATATATATATATATATATATATATACTAATCACTACTTATTTATAAGGTTACACTGCCTGATAAGTTAGGCCGCCCCTTTATCGTCTGAAACAGTTACATAGAATGACTGCCTAATGCTATGGACAAGATAACTTGGGCTTGGTGATACAAGAAGCGTAGAGTGCATTATTTGATAACTCGAGTAATATATCTGCAAAGTTAATATATTTTTTTTAATTTGGTAGTAGAGTTAGTATATTTCAATTCGTGCGAGTTGTACAAAAGCAGCAAACGTTTTAATAACAGGCTACGTTTTGAAATTTGACGTATTTATACCCTTTTTGCACAAAATTTTTGCCCTTTTTATTTCAGAAGTTGAAAATACCATGATTCAACGAGCAACGCAATTGTTTACAAAAATCATTCATTCATAATGTCTATCATATACAGCATAACCCATATTAAATTCAACTTCAGAATTGGGGCGTTGTACTTCTGCATCTTCTGTACTCTTTGTGTTATTTTTCGTTTCACTTTTCTGAGCTCGTCTTTTGTATCATATTGGTATAAAATGAATGATATATAGGAGGTATAAAACTAAGAAAGCTTTGCAAATTGAAGCACTTGGCAAAATTTAATTTTAACTGGATTTTTATTGGGATGAATAGAAAATGTATCATTTAATGATAAAGAAAGCCATCCAGGATTTGATGAGCTACATGAGCAGGAATCTCCCAACGTTGATTTGAACACGAAAGAAAACGGTTCTGCCTTTTACTTATGTTGAAAATAAAAAAGTTTTTCTGTGGAGCCTTTATTACAGAATTAAATGTAGTAAAAGTTTTATTGGTCATTTGATGTACACTAAATTTGTTTGAAGAACTCTTCATAATTTGCCGCCAATGATTAGGAATTTCCCACTAGACATATGGACTTTCCTCTTATTTTTTTTCTGTAACGGCAAAATCCTGATTACACTCCATGTAAGTATGATTGGACTCCAGAAATCTGTGATGTATCTCTGCTATTTGGGTCTTTACTGAAAACTTAAACAATTTGCAAATAATTCTGTTTTTATTTACACCTCCCCATAAGTCACTATATGTAATTAGTTTGGTTATATTTCGAGACACTAACTTGGTATACTGTGCTGGATTCAATGTCCTGCAGACCTCTAGAAGACACAGTTTTGTCGCATATAAGCTTCCCTAGTTATTAAATTATGGACACATAAATTGTTGGTCTAGCGTTGTCTTAGGTCAAATACCTTTGAAGTTGTAAATAGAAGTGTTGGTAAAGTTTGCTACAAATCGAAACATATTACAGCTGTACAGTTTTCAGATTTGTGAGTTTCAATATCTGTTTTTCTTGCGCGGTACTGCTTTTTTAGGTTTCCTTTGATATAATTCCAGTATACTAGATTCCACGATATCTGTATTTTGGGACTGTTTAATCAAATTTTTGTAGACTGATATTTTGTACATGTATCAGTATTGGGTTTGTGAAACCTTAAATTAAACTCATTGTTAAACATTTTACGACAGTAAGATAACTCGGCTGCTATTTTAATTATTTTTAGTACAAATTTATACAGCGAGTACATTTTATTTTACAAATACGTTTATTGGATAACACTATTTCTGTGTTAAAATTTATATTACTTGCAGCTCCTTGTTTTGCTAGCAACCTCAAGTTTTATAATGCATGAAGACAGAAAGATGTTTGTAAATTTAGCTAGTCAGTTTATAGAAGTTATCAAATATCTTCTATCTGTCCGTTTGAGAAATGTTTTCATTTCCATTATAGCTGCACATATAATTGTATTCCTTTAGCTTCCTACTTGCGTGAACTATATTTCTGTGTCCTACATACTCTTTTCCTTCAGTTCTCAGTTTCTTTATCTGATTTCGCTTCCATACACATTCACGTCTTTGTTGCTTTTTCGTCCTTCTTGGAGTAATATGACTTTTAGTTTTGCCGGTTTCTTGTTCGCTACTTTTGGAAGAATGTGAAAGATTTTATCAGTAACATACTCATCCTCACTAGCTAAGTACGGTTCTGAATTTGAGTGATCCGCAGAACACAGACATTTATTTGTAAACGAAAGAAACAAACTTTAGTTTATTTCATAGGTTATAAAACGTGCAACGTACCGTCATCGATATCCATGATTTTTGTTTAAAACACTTCTGTTTAATTATACACTGATAGGTAGCACGGAGGATGTATAACAGAACATTTATTTGATTTATTTATCTGAGAATTAAACACATCAACACACACTGCTTTTCTAAACCAAATAACAAACTTCAAGCGTAAGATCATACAGAAACGGTACAAGTGGTGAAAACATTATGAAGCTTGAGCTTAGTATGTTATAATACTTTTCACAGATGGCACTACCGAGCTCAAAATGCACTTCTACCCTTTTTGAAGTTAGGTTTAACGTTATGTATATGCACTTAAATCAAAATGTCAAAAAATCACTTGTACTCTTTTTGCACCAATTGGTAGTCTCATCAGTTTTTCAGTGTTGCAGTCCCTGACATCATATGTGACTCTGCATCTGGGACTCTGCATCTGATATGAGCATCTGATTATCATATGTCTGATATGCGTATGTTTGTGTACTTACTTGTACTTACTTTTACTACAGCTTTTCGACCTTTCACTTTGTGGTAATTTTCATTTACAAGCACTCTCTAGATTAGCCTTGGGCCATAATTACTGTACGGAAATAGGCATTAAGGAGTGCTGATTTTATTTCAGGTACAGTGCTCTCCTATAAGATACTCAGTAACCATCAGTCTTTTCTTTTTTTGCGCTAATTAATATTGCGAGGCTTTGCTAACATGTAATTACTTCTTTAACTGTGACCGGTTTCAGGTATTTTCTAGAAATCGCCAGGTAGGCAACAAAGATGTAAGGAACAAAATATAATAAAATTGCATTTGTTAATAATAATAATGTAATTATGTATTATTATGTAAAGTAATAAATACTTAATAATTCCTATAAAAGTAATAAATCATTTATTTTTTGTTATGTTACGCCGCTGCTCAAGATACGGATAAATTATTAAAAATGAAGTTTAAAACAGAGCAGTGCAATATCTTGCATTATATTGCTTACCTATAAAAGCGTAACAAAGCATACTGCTGGCCATAGTCTAAAAATATTCACAAAAAGTTTTCAGTATCGACAGCCATGCATACATACACATCAAATGCTTTTCTATTTTACTGCTTTCCAATAATATATAGGCGCTTGTTTGTTATTTTGTTCATTGATTGATTTTCAAATTCAGTCCGCGAAGAATTATACAAGCGCGTGCTGTTTAATATTAATTTAGAAACGCGACGCCTTTTAAAATGTTTGGAATTTTTTTTATTAACAACATTGGTTTTTAAAACAAATGACTAAGTAGATCAATGAAAACTGATTAAAATATGTTAGGTTTGTTAAACAATTATTTTTAAAACAGTGTTTGTTTAGGAAGCTAGAAGAGATAAAAAGTTTTATGAAAGTGCCTTTTTGAAATGTGCGTGATTATTTTGTCACATTAGCTTGTAGGAAAATGTCAATCAAGTATTTGTGTCTTAGGATTACCAATTCCATAGGATTATTGGAGGACTTTAGTTAAACAGTTTTTTAAATTAATCTTTTGCATTTACAATTTGGCGTTAACTGAAAGATATTATGATTCATTGTTTATAGTCTAATTCTATTATAATATGATACTATTGGAATATTCTAATGGAATATTTTTAGAACATTCGTCGTTAGAATATACTATTAGCATACTTGTTTTATTTCATAGTTTATGCTCCATAGTCTGATTTATATTAAAATCGAATTCTATTCTGTTATTATTTTATTAGAGTATTGTAATGGAATATTCTCAGAACATTTTTTGATAGAGTATGCTATTAGGATATCTTGTTTTATCGCATAGTCTGATTCATTTTAGAATATAATTCTATTGGCATGCAATATTTTTAGAACATTTTATTTAATATTAGAATATCTTCTTTAATTTCATAATCCATTCTTCATAGTGTGATTTATATTGGAATAGAACACTATTCTATTAGAATATGATTCAATTGGAATATTCTAATGGAATATTCTTAGAACATTCTTTATTAGAATATACTATTAGAATATCTTATTTTATCTAATAATTCATTCTTTATAGTCTGATTTATATTAGAATAGAACTCTATTCTATTTGAATATGATTCTATAGGTTCCTTCTAATGGATTGTTCTGAGGACATCCTTTGTTAGAGCATACTATTAGAATATCATGTTTTATCTTACAATTCATTATGTATAGTTTGACTTATATTAGAAAGAAGAGTATTCTCTTAGAATATGATTCTATTTGAATATTCTAATGGAATATTTTTAGAACATTCGTCGTTAGAATATACTATTAGCATACTTGTTTTATTTCATAGTTTATGCTCCATAGTCTGATTTATATTAAAATCGAATTCTATTCTGTTATTATTTTATTAGAGTATTGTAATGGAATATTCTCAGAACATTTTTTGATAGAGTATGCTATTAGGATATCTTGTTTTATCGCATAGTCTGATTCATTTTAGAATATAATTCTATTGGCATGCAATATTTTTAGAACATTTTATTTAATATTAGAATATCTTCTTTAATTTCATAATCCATTCTTCATAGTGTGATTTATATTGGAATAGAACACTATTCTATTAGAATATGATTCAATTGGAATATTCTAATGGAATATTCTTAGAACATTCTTTATTAGAATATACTATTAGAATATCTTATTTTATCTAATAATTCATTCTTTATAGTCTGATTTATATTAGAATAGAACTCTATTCTATTTGAATATGATTCTATAGGTTCCTTCTAATGGATTGTTCTGAGGACATCCTTTGTTAGAGCATACTATTAGAATATCATGTTTTATCTTACAATTCATTATGTATAGTTTGACTTATATTAGAAAGAAGAGTATTCTCTTAGAATATGATTCTATTTGAATATTCTACTGGAATATTCTTAGAACATTTTTTGTTAGAACATACTGTTTGCATACATTCTGTGGAGTTTTACATAGAATTTGTGGTATAGAGCCGAGGATTCACGCAGTGATTGTACCATGATTGTTAGGGCTGGAATATTCCGGTTGGACGGATGTGAAAAAGGATTGGTCAATGGGTACAACTTTGTTTGTAATCGATATACAACGTTGTGTACTTGACGATGTCATCTCATACAGGAAAGGTTACATTGTGATGCATGTGTCCACCAATGTTTATTCATACGGTTAGCGTCGTCTATCTTAGGCGGGCTAGATGATCATCTGTCCTGCTTTTCGATTTGTGTTTGTAAATGATGTTGTTGCCCGGATGGAGTATGGTGCATTGGTGTAATCTGATGACATTAAACTTGATTCTAGTTGTTTGATTTGTACACCTTCATTTCATATGTGTTGTTTAATTGGGCGCCAATGAAACTGTTTGGTCCTGCTCCAGTAGGGTTTGAGTTATTTGAGTTATTGCATCTGTTACAGAATTGGGGTTAACGTAATTTGTTTGTTTTATAACTACTATACTGCTTTTCATATTTTATTAAATTTCTTTGTAACATAAAATATGCTCATGCATGAGATTTAGGGTTGGGTTAGAATTCGCTGTTCTTAATTTTTATAATAAAGAATGTAAACAATATAATGATGTACTCAATATCATCTTTAAATAAACTGGTACCTTTTTAAAAATTTACAACGTCAAAATATATGATTCTACTCGCGATTTTAATTTACTGACAATAGGTTGTGTATTTAATTTAAATACAAAAATTGTTAGGATGATTCCATTTCCATTTCCATTTTCTATTAACAAAATAGCAAAATAAATAGCGAAATAAAGATAATTTGATTTTATGTTATTAATGTATCTTCTGACTGGATTGCGTGGTTTCTCCTTAGCTTTTCCAGATGTTGGTAGGCTTAAATGATTGGATGACGAAGATTTTTTGTATATGTTGAAGATTAGTTCGGACCATTAGTATGATGCTGTTACAAAGATGGTGTGAAATAAATTGTTGTAGTTAATTTTTAATGAAGAAAAGTGCATGCTGCGGTGGCGACGGATTTACTCTCGGTCGCCAAATTGTAATAATAATCGGTGGTGATATATACGTGCCTCTGGTGTTGAATTTTTGTCCTCTCTGTTGTCTCGGTGCATCGATGATTGTTTGACCGTTTCTTCTGATGTTGACTTCATGGCTTTCCCATTGATGAAGATTTGTCAAGGAAGGACTAAGAAAGATATGAGTGAGTGAGATTTGATATGAGGGAGTGAAATAGGAAGTGAGTATGAGATAACGAAATATTCAGCAGAAAATTATGAATGGGATTAACTATGTATATTTGACTTGACGTTCGTAGATATATGTAGATTTAATTAATGTTTTGATAGTTGATTTAAAACTGACGATTAAATTAATGCTGACTTCGCGCTACTTTTGAACAAATCATATCCACGACTACGATTAGTACTCGTCGACCGTAAAATATATATGGTCTTTTTATTATTAATTATGACTTCGAATAGAGCGAGGTTCTCACATCATATTCAAATCGCACAATTCCTAAACTGCTTCTGAGGAATACTAGCTCGATCGGCTCTTTTTATGCGAAATTTCTGGGAAGAAACTGCTCCTGGCGGGTGGCTCAGCCGTGGAATATCGACGTTGTCTGTCGCAAAAAAGGCGAAGTTTGAAAGAAACTTCTGCTGCAAAACTTTAGGAAGGTTGTCTTCCGACTAATTGGAGAAATTCTTCGTAATCCGTTAAGAAATTTCAGGGGTTAAATTGCTCTATTTTATTGATGAAAACAAAACTTAATGAGTGCAAAACTTAATGACTTATTTAGAATACTGGTGGAGAAATCCGTTAATCGTCTTTTTTCTAGTAGAATGATAAGAGTAAGTCGCAAATAAAAAAAAATAATGTTGGGCCATTTAACTTAAAATAATAGAGTTAAAAAGAGTCGTTGCGAATATTCAAAATGCGAAAATAAATATCCTATACATTAATATATTTATAAAATAAGGAAACTATTTGGTTTTTATTTTTAAACGTTACAAATCTTATTATATAAACTTGTATTAATAATATTTATTATTTTACTAAATTAATTTATTAACTGGCATGCTCTATTCATTTTAAGATCAAATTAGATTTCAGTAGGCAACTTATATATTATATAGGAGGATTACTCATTAAACTGATGAACTATTAGAGAATTGCTTATTGCGATTGCTAATTAATTAATTAAATTTATGCAAATCCGTATCAATCCGTATCAATGCTATCCGTATCAATGCTATAAGAATATTTTGTTTTATGTCATAATTCATTTTTATAGTCTAATTTATATTAGCATACAACTTTATTGAATTAATACTAGAAATATTTTAATGGAATATTCTTAGAACACACTTTGTTAGAATATACTTTTGGACTATCTTTTATCATCGATTATAAATGACTTGTGAGGAATTTGTCGAACTCTGGGAAGATGTTTTAGATGATTTTATGTGTCCTAAAAAAAATAAACCACCTTACCGATTTTTCAAAGTTAATCTTTTACTCGTTAAAAGGCTTATATTCACTATCAACGCAAGTCATATATATTAATACTAATAATCACCAAACAATAGTTGAAAGTAATTAATAACCCCACATGCTTTGAATGTTCATCTTACAGGAAATATTTACTGCACCTTTCTAGAAAATCACCTTTTGATATATTTAGAAGAGGTTCCATTGGGACAACATGGGTTAATATAACTTTTCATTTTAACATTCGTACACTGTGTCTAATTTTCAGAAAGACCTGGATTTGGCCGAAGCGGACCATATATTTGACCAGCGTAAATTCTGCATAATTAGTCCTTTTGTGGAGCATGAAAATAATTGAAGACAAAGGAACATGAAATATAATCCAAAATGCTAAATTATTTCAATTAAACGCAGAGTGGGGAAATCTAGAATAGTTTCGTCTCCATATTGAGGAGTTTGCATTAAACTTAATAAATTTGCACAAAACGCCCTGATTCAGTAATAGTACCAGTTCCATGAAAAGCCTACGTTTTCCTACCTCCAGCTTAGATAATTCTTGTCACAATTGAGAAGCATCTCACTCTCTCTTATCTTCTGTTGAGGATAGTGCAAATTGTTGACGAAAATCGATTATGAGCATGCCAGAGCAGCTCATGCTTACACCTCGTTCTCGCTTTTTGATGATTTAAAATATCTTTTCTATGGTGTTATGTATATTCTCTTCCAACTGTCTTTTTGCAAATTCTTTTGTAGATTTTGTGTAATTTTTTTCAGTTCAAGTCAATTAACCTTTACATAATCAATATGTCTGAGTTGGAAAATGTGTGACCACAAGTGATAGTAATTCGTTAGGTGAGCAGATTCTACTGTATTTCTCTGCTTACTGAAAATTTAGAGGAATTTGTGTGATTGCAGATATTAGGGAAATTATTCCGAATCATATGCCTCGACAGTGGCAAAACGTCGATACGCATTTCTCCTTGGATATTCGAATTCAAGTTGTATGTACGAACGAAAAGGAATGAAACTTAATTTTGGATGAAATAAGGAATATGCATGAGCTGAATTAATAAGATTACATCCATATAAGATCTTCATAGAAAATTATATTTTATAAGTCTTAAGATATTTTTGGGATGAATTTTCCTATATGATTGTTCTGCAATAATATCATATTCTCTAATAATATCAAATTTATATAAATATAGAGCTTCGTATTTGGAAGTTTTATACTATACGAGCGTTTTATTTAAACCAACGTTATATAAATGTATTTGGGTTGCAATATATTGATAGATAAGATACGGTATAAGAAAGAAGCCAGTGATCCATGCTGCTTTTGACACTTTACGTGCGTCATTTGTTTTACTCGCGCGTTAAACCAACGACAACAGGATAAATATAGGCGCGAGATGTTCGATTGTTTGATGTACGCCCAGGGCCTACTTACTAGATGGCGCTATATAACCAATGCGGTATCGTACACAACGACGAGGACACTATAGATAGGCCATTGTTTTGTAGGCGTTTTGGGCTTTTGTTTTTGACATTGTTTACGTACACGGAATAATAAAGAAAATATTTACGCGCTACGCTTTTGTTTCTGGTAGTATTGAGTATTTCGTTTTTATGGATTATCAATTGTTTCGATGTTTCTCCATTATATATGAAAGATGAAGTGTTGCCATCAATTATTTTACCAAGCCTACATCTATAGATTTTTACTTTTTTCGTATATATTCAGTATATGAAAGACGAAACATTAGTTTATCATAAATATAAATCATCAATAAAAAAACTTAATATTTAATGAAAATGTGTGTGTGACACAAAACTTTTTTATGTTCGTGTTCCGATATAATAGTCACCCTTTTATCAGCATGAAGTATATAAGTAAAATATATAGTATTTCTAGCGCCTGATTGACTGCGTTCTAATGCATCAGATGTTTTTGTGTTGCTCAGCACCGCTATATAGTCTGCGAAGCCAATAATCTCTATGCCTTATGGCAGCTCCATCTCTAGTAATCCGTCGTACATAATATTCCACACCCATGATCCTAGGACTGATCCTTGCGGTACCACACTTGTCATATTCCATTGTTATTTTTGTTCTAGCTTTCACATTTTACTATTCTCTCTCTCTCTGAAGTAATCTGCCACGATTGTACGTTGGAACTTAGCGCCTTCAAGGTGGAATGGAGGCAGCTGGCTGAGTTGAAAGCGTTTCGTACGTGTAATGTTTCCATTATACACACTTTCCTAGTTCTCCATGCGCCTCTATTAGCATGGTTTGCAATGTTTTTTACTTCCTGCAACGCGTCCGTAGTGTCTTTGCCTGTACGAAAGCCAAACTGTTTTGCGAGAGTCCCCCCACCCCTCCCCCATCACATCAATGTATATCTGGAGCCTTCTCAAAATTAACCGTTCAATTAGTTTTCCCATTCCATTCAGCAAACAGATAGGTCTGTATCAACTAGGTTCCTCAGCAGCTTTGTTTGACTTTCTTATGAGAATGAGTTCAAAAGTTTTGGAGCATGCTTCGCCGTTATTTTTATAGCTTCATTCGGGATTCTGTCCGGCCCTGATGCCTTCCTCTCTTTAATTTTAGAAACACCCTCTTTCAACTCGTCTTCGTTTTCAAGTCCTCAGGTTTTTCTTGTTCCGTTCCTACCAGATTTTCCATTTCCGTTTTGTCTATTGGTTCATGTACGGAAACGGGTGTGTCGCCACTTCTTCTAGTTTTCCAGCATTGGTGCATTTAACGGTGGATGTACATTTGCACTATTTAATTTACTATTTACGATTTTATACGTCAATTCCCACGGATCGTTTTCCACTTGGTCTATCAGCGTGTGCCATGCCCGTTTTTCTCTTGCAGATTTCTCTATTCGGATTTTGTTTTGCCACTTTCGCCTTTTGCTTGTCTTCCTCAACTGCAGAAGAGCCCTTCTTGCGAAGATTTCTTTTATATGTCCTTCTGGCTCTTATGCTCAGTTGCCTTAAATTTGCTATGTTGTCGTTCCACCAGTATACTTCTTTCTTGCTTGGGTGGCCTCTACTGCTCATGCAAACAAGGAGGCTTATACTTTCATTCATGGCTTCTGGCTCTTCCCATAGTGTCTCATATTCGATTAAGTTTTTTCCTCGTATTTTATTGCTTCTATGAACCCTTTCTGCCGTAGATTTTTTTGGAGCCCATTCGGTATCTTCTTTGTGTCGAAAATCCAGATTTGTGGTTTTCTTTTGTAGGTCCAACTTATATCAGATATACGTGTGGTCGCTCCCTGGCTCAATCTCTCCTTCAACTCTCCAGCTGTAGATTTGTCTCGTTGCTTTGTTGTTTGCAATCGTGATATCTATTATCGATGTCTGCTCCCTTCTCTCGAAAGTAGGTTTTGTGTCCTCGTTGCAGGAAAGTAGGTTCAGCGTTACTGCAAATATTTCTATTACAATTCCTCTTTGTCGGTTCGTTTTGACCCTCATCCAACTGAAAATATAAAATATAAAGGACATCCTTTTTTGTACCATTGATTGGTACTAATGCTTTAAAGGTTTTTAGCTTGTTTTTTTATGAATTGAAATCGAATTGAAAAGGGTGTAATGAAGATTGCCTTTTAAAGTTTCATTCAAGTAGTGAATGACAAACATTTTTTTTTATATAAATCAGTTTACTGTTTTATAATCAGTTTACCTTTTGAATACGTTCAAAAAAAATTTCCATTCTCAAGGTGGTATCGTAAAAACCTGGAATTCTAACCGCTTCTTCAGATGAGGAAAATCGTTGTCCAGAAAATGTCTGTTCAACATTTTCTGTATAATTGAAGAAAAGAGCAATAAAACACTTGGAAGTACTTAGTGAATGAGCAACATTTATTGGATTTATTCATCTTGAAATTTCTATACAGCTCATCCCTGCTTAGTCTCCAATTCGTATAAAATATCCAAAGCTTGTCACTTGGTACGTTATTCTAGGCAGATTTTGCCGTCTCTTGACTCAATATCTTAAGCATTTCCAACACATCGATGGACATGAGTTTATTTTTTAAACCTTGCTTTAAATTATGCAGAATGTATAGTATTTTTGTGTAGAGGCGTAATAGCCACCAGTTGCAGTTGTAGCTTGTTTGCACTAGATTTCTATAGTCACGATATAGAAATTGTTTGCAGAACTCATTTAAAGAAATAAATTTGTGTTTCGCATTTGTTTGGCTTGTTACTATTACATTGACGGAATTTGCACTTGTTCTTAAACAATACTTCCACCACCTGAATTATAGTATATTTTCCAGCTTGGTATCAGTTTGCGGAGTGTATTTTACAGCCTGGTATATGGTTGCACCCATATAATCAGTCGCATTCCTTTTATTTCGTCCGTTTTTATCAAATACTTAAATAACAAAACCAAGTTTTAACGTGACATAGTTGCTCTAATAAATTTTTATATACAATGTAACAACGTGTACGTTTTTACATTTTTAGAAAATAATGTATATTATCTTTATTTCCAGTCTCATTTTTTATTGAGAGCAAAATATAATATCAATAAATCAATAAGTCGAATACTTTGCTTATAGTGTAATATTCTTCATGGAATTTACGAATAGCTCAATAAATCTATTTTTGCCTTGCGTAATGTAAACCAAGCTTTAATCTTTATGGTAAATCACTCATTCCTAGACTTGTTACTGAAACAGAAACTACTGGAAAAGTTTACATTATGTGTATGCAAATGAATTGTTCTATATACAGTTTGAAACAAAAGTTCTTTAAATGTTCGAATGAAATTATCAGGCAAATATTTTCCCATAGCAGGGCAGTAAACCCTCTGAATTATTTTTATAACTTTTGGAGCAATACCTAAAAACAAAAATGTAGCAATATAATAAACCAACTACATTATATATCATTCTCCTCTTTCCCACTTCTTTTCCTTGATGTTTTCCATTGACTTTGGAGGGGACTTTCCAAATCTCACAACCGTATAAATGCACTGCTTTCACATATGTTCTGAAAATTCGGCGTTTGCTCACTGTAGAAATCTCTCTTCCCCTCCAGAGTGGATACAGCTGACTGAAGGTCCCATTTGCCTTCCGGATTCTTGCTTTGACATCTGCCAGTTTCACCACCATCATAGGTCATTATGCTCCCACGGTACGCGAACTCTTTTGCATTTTCGATGTCCTCATTGTTCACTCTCAGTGTCAATGCATCTCTTGTGTTTATATTTAAAATCTTTATCGTGGAGGAGTTTACTTTCAGTCCCACCATATTGACTTCGCACTAGAGGTCTTCGAGTTTCTTTTTCATATTAAGATGGTTCTGTGAGAGTAGGCAAAATCTAGATATCATCTGCAAAAATCTAGATTCTCCAGTCGTTCAGTCAACTTCCACTGTATGTCGCTCTTCTTTCCATCTGTGACGTTCCTCATCACTTCAGTCAGAATCAATAGAAAGATTGTGAGAAGTAATAGAAAGATTGAGGAAGACAGAATACATCATTGGCGTCATGAAGTCCTGACTTGATTGCGAATGGTTCCGTTATGTTCCCCTTGTGGATGACACGGAATGTGTTGTTGTATGTTTCTTTAATTACTTTTGTTATCTTCTCCGGTATCCGATATTTCTGCAAGATTTTCCACATACTGTCCCTTTTAAGGGAATCTTTTTCAAAATCTAGGAACAGAAGATGAAGGCTAATGATAAATTCATTTGACTGTACAATAATAATATGAAGCGCATTAATTTGGTTGTTAAAAGACTGATGACTTCTAAGCCCTGCTTGGTCCTTCCTTATTTGTGACTACAATTGTGCTTTGATTCTGTTGAGTATCACCCGCATCAACACTTTACGTAGAATTGATTGTAGGGTGACTTCTCTCCAATTATGACAGTTTGTGTTGTCTCCTTTCTTGGGTAATTTGATGAGAAGTCCCTCTCTCCATTCTTGAGGCAAGCTTTCGTGTTCCAAATCTTCTTGAAGGGAGGCTGAAGAAGATCAGTGGCGGTGTCTGGGTCAGTTGGCAGGAGGTCTGGTGAAATATTATCTGCTTCAGGAACCTTTCCATTTTTCAGCTGCTTCATCGTTGTCTTGATCTCCTCCTTGGAGGATGAGTCTGATTTAGTTACATTTCCTAATTCTTCTCTATTCCGTACAATTTCTTCCTCTTCCGGTTTTTGTTGAGCCTATTCCTCACTTTCTCTATTGAGCACCTCCATGAAGTATTTGCGCCACCTTGCAACTTGTGCTTCTTCGTGAGGAGGAGTCCTTGTTTAGTCCTTGTTTAGTTTTCATCGGTCATCTGCGGTTGACTGTCTTCTTGAAGAGAGTTCTCGTGACCTTGTAACATTGTATAGTGACGTTGCATGTTTCAAGCGTCTGCCGCGTTATCCGCCTTCTCGGCCAATTCTGAAATCCATTTCCTGCGAACAGCCATAGCATTCTTCTTCACCAGCAGCGTGTCCTTGGCTTGATATTCTGTCTGAAGCTGCAAACTCTGGAGGCGAGTTTTGCTACTGTTTAGTTTCAGTTTCTAGTACGTGATGTAAAGTAGCTTTTACCAGCGAAAAATTTTCTCGTGAACCGAAACAAATATCAATTTGGTTCCGGTTTTCGTTCTGGCAGAAATAATGGTTTTTTTCGGTTTTCGGTCCGGTTCCAGTTCGGGTCCCAGGGAAATTAGCCTATGTAAATTAACGGTTAAAGTTGTTTAGAATAAAATAATTTTTTCGATGGGCTTTTGTATTACTTTAGTTGAGTGAATAATTAGAAATATTTGATGTGCGTGTACTAATCTATGATGCTTTGTTGTTGCACTAACTCTAGAGATATAAATTTAATTGGAACTTTTTAATTAGAACGATTATAATCGCATACTACTTACTCTGTGCCAAGCTATGTTTGAATAATCCCCACAAGCTCCCGGAAATGTCCCTTTGCAGACAAGCCCCAAGAGTGCCGGTCCTAAACTGGCCCACCAGACTACAGCTGCGAAATAATGTCATGGTGAACTTGTTTTTTATAGTTAATTTGTTAATTATAGATACTCAGAAGATGTATACTTAACTCGTTTACTTTTCTTGGTGTAATCGATTTAACCCCAAAAATCTCCTACCATTATCTTTTTATTGATGGAATCTTTATTAACTTCTTTGGTTCACTTCCACCGGCTTCATTCTAGTGCTTTGACTGTTTCTTTTACACTGGTTCATAGAGATGAGATTCATGATTTTCAGTTGTAATTCTGTATGCTAAATATTTTCTTTTACTTCTATTGAGATGCCAATGACTCCAGTATTTTTTAATACTGAATACTTTTTAGATGATGCGTTTCTAGACAATCGTTAAGCGCGATGCCTATAAATGTAAAGAGCAGTTCATTTTTTTCTCAATATTTTTTTGAGTGTCTGTCTTTTGGTGACAAACCATCCAAAGCCAATACTGCACGATATTTACTTTTTTCCGGAAAGTTGTTTGGAAAGTACTTTTCTTCCGGAAAGTTTCCGGAGTTTGTCCGGAAAGTAATGTCTATGACTCGAGAAAAATATTTTATTGATCAGATCTGTACAAATCACTAACAGGATTCAAAGTACTGCACTCCTACGTCGATACATCGTCATCAACGACAGTCCCATGCATCCCAAGCGTCACAATGTCCTTCCCGGAATTTCCTTTAAAGCCTTGGTGGAAGCCTCTTTGATGTTGTCGATCGTCCCGAAATGTTGATATTTCATGGGAGTTTTCAAACGCGGAAACAATAACGAATCTGGGCGAGCCACCTTAGGACTGTAGGGAGGCTGGGTAACTGTTGGCACACCTGCATTGGCCAGATAGCTGGTCACAACAAAGACTATGCGCGCTGGCGCATTGTCATGGTGAAGTTTCCAATCCTTCGTGATGTCGGGCCGGAAAAATACAATGAGCATGGTCTCGACTTTTGATTTGCTTATTCTGGTCTTTTTTGGGCGAAGGGACGCTGACGTGTATCACTCGGCACTTTGCATATTTGTCTCGGGATCGTACTCGAACACTCAGGAATCGTCTCCTGCGATCACGTTGTCTAAAAAGTCAGGGTCTTCTTCACACAAGTACAAAAGCTCCTGGGACGTTTTAACTCTGCACGATTTTTGATCGTCCGTTAACACTTTGGGCACCATCTTTGCGCATACTTAAAGAATCTCCAAAATGTTCTTCACAATTTCGTGAAGGACAATTTTTGCAATGTGTAATGTCTATGCCTCTAAACGAGCACTTAAACGGTGGTCCGAGTTCAAAAGATGTCTCACACGAGTCACGTTGTTGTCGGTATGGTCGTTAATGGCCGTCCAGCGTGGGGTTCATCGCTCACTTCCTCACGGCCTTCAACAAATGCCTTGTGCCGTTGGTAGAAATGTCCATTCTAAAGGCAATTATTATCAAAAGCCATATTAATCATTATAACAGTTTCCCCTGCCGTCTTGCCAAGTTTTACGCAAAACTTGGTCGTTATCCGTTGTTTTACCGAACGCTGCATTTTAGCTTGCACGAGGTGACCGAAACGAGTTTAACGAAATATCCTGTCCGTACTCTCTAGCTATTCGGAGGCGAGTGCATGTGGTGGGTGCGTTCGTTCTATGACATTCCGCTTTACTCATACCCAACCTCCAGAGCGTGCTGTGATGTTATTTTTTCGCATTTCTTTGATAGTCACAGCTCAGCATTTCTATACTGCTGGCTTTGTAATTTTATAGATCAATCTTATTGAATTTTGTCTCATTCAATAATATGAACTGTTGCCAAAGACGTGAGAAGCAAAAATTATTGATTATTCTTCTTCAATTATTTTATATGCAAGGTGTTCATGTTAGGACATGGAAATATTATACAAATATTTATATTTATTAATGTTTCATTTAATTTTCTTTAATTTAGATTTATGTATATTATTTCTTTAAATTTAAGCTAAAAACTAAGCAATCATAATTATATATGTTTATTGCAAGTATTACGTTTATTATTTATAAAAATAAAAGGAGCGATCACAAAGTCGTGGTAATTCAATGTCAGACTATAACCAAAATGTATTACATACGGTGCCATGAGACACCGTTCATTCTCATTATTTAATGTAAACAATCATTTTGGGCGTCGAATATACAACTAGTTCATGTAAATTCATTTATCTACGAAATGACGTATCTTAATAACCTTACATTAATATATAAAAAGACTGAATAAGTTTAATAAATTGAGATTATTATGTCAGTATTAGTACAGTGTGTTTTACTCAAATCACGTCGATTTCACGATACTCCCATAGTATTTAGATTTACTTATAGTTACGAAGCCAACGAAAGTGTAACTTACTAATTACCCTTTTGTTCACAATGTTGAAACTGTTGTTTAAACATCTTCCTCTGACACATGTTAATTATATTAGTTCGTTATATATTTCTTTCTTGTTACACGAGTCGAAATAATGACTATGTCGCTGACTATTGTGGTTTAAAGAATTGAGTACCATGAAGTTGTATGATGGGTCTTCATAGTGTTGTAGGAAGTTGTATTACAATATATACGTATGCATCACAATATCCATTAACGAGTCTGTGGGTTCAGTACATTCTCAGTAGATAAATAATGGATAGGTATGGTTGAAATATTGATATAAATATTTAGCTCTATTTCTTTGAATAAACAAAGTTAATGAGTACAAACTCAGAAAATTGACATAATGTGTTCGAAATTAATATACAATTATTGTCTTTGTGTATTTGAAAAAATAACCCCACTCGGGATTTCTAACAGAAACATATCGTTTACGGATGTTTAACACATGTGGAGATTTTTGTTCTTTGAAATCAACATCCCGTTAGTTTAAGTGGTTAGAATACCCGACCGGCATTGGGATACTCGAGTTCGAATCCCGAGTGGGGATATTTTTTCAACGACTCAAATAATAGTTGTATATTAATTTCGAATACATTCTATTTGTTTGTTCAATGCAGATGTAGTCTTGACCTACTCGTAGACTATGACCTTTAGGATTGTTCCTCTCTTTTTTTATACACATTGCGAATATATCAGCAGTATTGTTTCAATACCAGATACCAAAAAGCGGCTGGTTTGTAATATACAACCAAGTATGCTCAACGAAGAGACGTTTTCATATAACATCTGAAATTGTAACTTGCTGTATTTCACAATATATTTTATCATTCTATTGTAAATCTCATCAATAAGATAATTACGGATGACGTCGACATGATTTTCCATGACCGTTGAACATAATATGTAGGTTGCTCTGCTTCTTCATGTTGCTTCAAATCGTTGAGCTTTAGTGGGAAGAAATTTTCATAATCAGTTGCCAATAAGGGAGTTTTCATATTCCATATTTGATAAGTAAAATTTAAATAGAGGAGATACCAACGCAAATTTTAAAAATTCTAGGAAATAAGTATATTATGTTATTTTAATCTATTGCTATGTTTTAGTGTGTGACTTATGTATGTGCAAATGCGCATCTAACTATGTGTGTTATGATTATCACTATTATAGTGGCTGTAGGATTAATGATGGTTGCATTGTTATGAGAAAGTGTGAAGTAATTATTTGAAAAACTCACATGTAGTTATTTTAATGCGTTGATATATTTGTTACATATACAATAGCGTTGATACAAAAACAAAATAGCAATGTATCAACGCATTAGAAAAACTACATATAAGGTTTTCAAATAATTACTTCACACTTTCTCATAATAACAATGCAACCATCATTAATCATACAGCCACTATAATCGTCATAATTATAACACGCATAAATAGATGGACGCACAATTGGGCACACATAAATAATACACTAAAATATAGCAATTGATTTATCATTCTAATAATTGAAGTAGAAAATTTATTTGAAATAAATATAGATGTTAGTATTGCTTTTACTCAGCATATATACGTTCATTGAAATTGGGTGTTAACTTATTCGATTCTGCTTATAGACGTTTTTAAGATATTCTAATTGATTAAAAATGTAGGTAAGGGTAGATGGGCGCATTTCTGTCATTTGGTGGAGCCTTATAGTCACCTTATATGGCTCCCATAAAAGCCTCCCGTAGAACCCCCTTATTCTTAATACCCTCTATCTTTCGCACGTTGCATCACTACACCGAGTTGCGAGACCAGCATTTTACAACTGCGTTACCACCTGCACTCTGTAATGGAAATTCATGTTTTTTTGTACTAAATCAAAATGTAGTTTTTAACAATTTCGTACTGTATTGTGCTTGGAGAATATCCCATTTCAGTGTCCAGCAATTCAGATTTCCCTGATAACGTTTTTTGTTGAAATATCTTGATGGAATCGCTCAGCGTGTTTGTCGCTCACAGTACTGAGATTTTCATTAAAGAAGTCCAAGTGTTAATACAGAAAATCTGCTTTTAGATACTTGTTACATCCTAGAGCTTTATAATCTCGCAGGAGTTCTCAAACTAGTTTTCCATGGACTTTTTTAAAAGACTAGTTTTCCATAGAAACATGCAGCTTTTTCAACTCCATTCAAATTTTCTTCAACGTCATGATCCTTCATAAGCTTCCTTTTTTGTGAGCCTACAATTATATTCTCTTTACTTTTAATCTCATTGATCCTAGGGAATTTTTTCTTTAAGTGTGTCAATGAGCCTGAAAGAAACCTGGACCAGTTTTATTCATCGCCTTAACAAACTTTGATATTAATCGGAGATTGATGGGCATAGAAATGTGTTTAGGATTTTCAATTGATTGAGAAGTAACGTTTTTTGTGTTCAGATTTCCTCTAGGCTATTGCTTCTTAACAAACTCATTTTTTCGATTTCTGCTAACCCACTCGCATAGAAAACAACAAAATATATTATATCCTTGTTGGGGACCTAACGAAAGTCCTATAACTTACAAATCGCCGCATATATTTCAGGATTCGATGGTTCACATTTTATATGAAGAAGCCCGGATTTTAAACCAAGTTTAGAGGATCCTATAAATAACCGCCAGTCCTTAGGATCATTACGGCTGCTTCATAGCTCCCTCAGTTATGAATTAACATTAGTATAATACACTAAATTGCCTTCTGCGGAGAACAATCTTTGGTAGACTTGTTCCCGTCGACGATAAGAATAAATTATAGTTCCTTTCTCAAGGAAATTCCAACCCTTTAATTTGGACGCCAACAATTCTGCCTGAATCCTTGACAAGTTTAGATCACGAATTAGATCATTGAGTTCAGACTGATTGATTCCATGAGGTTCTATTTCTCCAAAATCTGTGTCTTGAATGTCGTCTTTTTCTGGACTTAATTTCACCTTCATTGCGTTTTCTGAATGTAAACTCCTATTTTCAGATGGCGCTTGGACTGGAAGCTCATCGCTGTGAGGAACAGGTCTAATAGGTTGGGGATATTGAGTGGTCTCCAAAAACATTTTTCTACAATGTGAAGTAGATTATATTTTACCAAGCATATGACAAAATTCTTGGAAATCCAATATTAATTTTGTGGAATCGTCTAAATCGTGGAATTGTGATAATATGTTGTTTCGATTTTAAATATGCTTCAAACTTCTTGCTTCTTCTATATTCAGCTTTGGCTTTGAGACATGTGTCTTAAAAGGAATCAACGTCAATGATGGTGCAACTTTATTTAAGAGTAAGAGTGTTATTATTAAGAATGACGTCGATTTCTAGTTGTTTGGATATTATTTTAATTGTGGACTGTCTTCCGTTACTGGTCATGTACCAAGTTTTATAATAGGTCTCTTAAACTAAGATTGATTTTTCCCTTACACGGTGATTACTCTGACTGGGCCGAGGATGAATCTCTTCAATGCGAGTTAAGGACCATCGTAATAGAAATATGTTGTCCTCTTTAAGTAATTCTAATTCACCTATATGCGGAATTTCTTTATCTTGTTGCCACTTGGATCGCTGTTGAAATCTGCTTAAATATTTCAATGAACATGATTTCCAGAAAATGTTGGACATTTTTTGTGTCAGCATCTTGTAAATAGACCTCCTAACGTACCGACATTTGTTGCCCTCCAATAATAGGCTAGAAGCAAGGAAATGCTCTGGAGTTAATGTTTTATAGTCATTTGGATCACCCGGTAACTTTACTGCTGTTTGAATGTTTGAATAATTTCATAGATTTATGTTTAGCATAAATATTTTTAGCTTCTTCTATCATTGGAAATGACTAACCTGAAGTCATAATGCTATTTTTCTTTACTAATCTAACATATACTTGAAAATTTTTGTACGTAACAGTACGTCGTTAATGAAAAACAAACATGTTTTACATCAAACTGAATCGGTTAAGATAAACAAACACAATGCCTGCCTGGTCGCATTTCTTTTTCTTTTTAAACGATAACCCCAATTTTATATTCTTCCTGATGTAACTAGCATCTAAATCCGTTATTAGATTTTTAATTTTGTTCGCTAGTATTTAATACCAATTTTTTTCGGTTCTAGCGAAAAAGTCTGTGCGAAAACCTTAATATTTACTTTTATGTGTTTTTTTTTCATCGTTCTAGAATCTTAAGTGCTTCACGCATTATCATTGTTATTATTATTACGCGTGCGGCTTCAACCCTCCCTACGCTGAATTGTTTTAAAGAAAATTCTCAGCGGACGTGCTTTCTTAACCTTCTCGCGAAATGGAATTGTGTTTTTGGTAATATCATTATTTGTTTGTTTTTACGTTTTCCACGTGGAACATCTGATTCTTGTAACACTGACGTGTAAGATTAAATTACATTCTACAGTGCTCCATATTTATTAATATGTTTGAAGTAAAGATACATATTTTGTAATAATATAAACGCAAATATCTTTATAATTTGTTCGGTAGGAATGCAAAAATATAAAATATTGTATGTAAGCATAGAAATATATAGAAAAGAAAAAAAATTGAAAAAAAGGTATTCCAAACTCCAATATATTTTTTAAAAATTATCAAATCTGACTATAGTTACGACGACACAATTTCTTCATTATCAAAGACTAAACTAAAAATTGTTACAAAGTATATACGCAATGAAAGTTATATAACAAATTATGGAAATAAATTTCAAAAAATTAAAATGTCATTTACTTTTTAAACAACCGTTGTAGAATCTTAAAATTCATATTATACATTTTATATATTAGAATTGGTTACATTTTTATATTGTGATGTTTATTGTTTAATAAAAAATATAAAAAAAATAATAATAAACTATATATTATAAAAGTTTTAATAAAATAAAAATGATTTATATTATTTGAATTTTTTTTAACTCGAAATTGATCATATTTTAGAAAAAGAGTAATTTATATTGCCTTTCGTGGAAAGAAAGTTAAAATGTTGTAATCAACAAAATAAATTACGAATTGATTTATGTATAAAGACTATTAGTTAAAGGAATAAGTTTTAAGACGTTTTTATAACTTAAATAAGAATTATGTTATTTTAAATTTATTAAACTAAGTACATTGGTAGTCATATAAAATTTTCTGATTAATAATATTGTTCACATCTTTTTTTCTGAGAAAAAGAAGAAAAAGTATAGTTTACTTAAATTCAAATTTTTAAAGAAATACAAAGAATATCGTGTTTTCCCCACTTATGTGAATATTAAAACGAACTTTAAGAATTTTAAAAATTTTAGAATTTGGAAAATTTTTACAAGACCCAAATGTGATTGGCTCACATACAACATAGAGAGATTATATACTTTCGTAGCTGACTTAGATAGGAAATTATATTTTTTACTAGATGATAACCCGTCGTAAAACGACTATCCATTACCAGGTCATGTTTTATTTAAATCTAATTACAAAATTTGACATTTAATTTCACATTCAGTTTTACAGTTCAAGTATAATTAATGTATGAATAAACTTTAGACAGGAACCTCATACGTGGTCCAATTTGACAAGTTTACGCACTCTATCTGAGTTAAATTAATCAGTATGAGCTTCACTTGATGATACCTAAAAAGAAACAAATTTTTAAATTGTTATCCTTTTGGGATTTTATAAATAAAATGATTTCATAAAAAACTTTTGATGATTGTTTAAAAATTGGATTACCTCTGTTTTATATTAGAAAATTTATTCAGATTTACGCGCATTCATAACTGTTTGATCATGTGCATTTTGACATTGCAGGCATTCTGAAAATTTGCACTTGTTGCTTTGTGGTTTAACGTTCTTCAACAATGGGGAGAGCTAAAGTTAAATTAAAATTGTAACTAACATCTCAGTGATATTTTCATTATGAAAATAACAATCAAAACTTTCATAATGTTAAATTAAAATATATAAAATAAGTCCAAAATTCATTTAATTAATTTCAACATGTGACATGTGATTCACATCGCGATTAAGGTTATTCATTTTTTACATTAAATTTAATTTTATACTCACTAATAGCTTTTCATATCCAATAGTTCTGATGATGGGAAGATTGTTTTCCCGAAACATCAACAACGTATCATTTTGATATTGTTCGTATTGAATTCGTCTAACACCTATAATTCAATAATTAAAATTGAGTTTTTGGAACACTTTTGAGTTTCATTTATTTCGAAGACATTCAACATTATGTGCCATAGAAAAATCATGATCGGTTTCTAATATATGTACTGCGAAATTTGATTTATTATTATTAAATCTAATTGATTGAAAATGTTCTTTTATTCGAGTATTATAGTTTCTTAAAGTCATTCCCATGTAGAAACTAGTACAAGAATTACAGTTAGGTTTGTAAATTCAAGATTTATATAATATAAAAAAATTAAAATCAGTTGTACAAATCATTTTCAGAAATGAAACCAATTCTAATATATAATATAAAGTTAAAGACTACAATAATTGTTTAAAAGGTAAATGACATTTTAATTTAATGAAATTTTTTTGAATAATTTGTTAATTATATACATATGATAATTTTTAAGAAATATATTGGAGTCTGGAATACTTTCTATCATTTACCATTTGATTTACGCTCCAAGCACTGTTAGACATCATATTAAGGAAAATAATTCCAAGTCTCCCCATATTCCGTATATTTTAAGTTTTAAATTCGATTATGTAATCAAAGGTTGATGTACTTATTTTATGCCTGCATGGCACATCTTTGCATTTCATACTTTACTGCCCTTAGTTAGCTTATTATTTCATGTATCCAAGTGTCTATTTAGATGTATTTAAATCAGGTCAGTGACGGATTTAGGGAACAAAATGGGCTAGCCTAGAATATATACTTCTTCCTAGTCCAATTTATATTATGGTTACGGATTACATAGAAATATTCGGGTCCACTATATATCTGATGACATTCCAAAATTTTAATGTACCACTACCACATTAACATATCTCAAGCCACCATAGTATAAGCATGCCGATGGAGAGAAAAGATCCTGATAAGAAAAGAAATGGTGAATGCGGTAGTAGAGAGAATGAAAGATGTGGAGAGGCAGGAGAGGTTTGATAGCGAAAGAGGTAGTAGATTTAATACTAAGTATAAATGGATAACGCTGGGTGCCTGAATATTTAATATCAGGATTAAGCTGGAGAGAAAAGCGGACGATTGCTAGGTTCAGATGTGATAGTGAAGTGCGGGGCAACAGATATTGGATGAAAAATCAAGAGAGAAGGTGTATAGTGTGTGGTAGGGGAGGAGGGTGGAGACAAATTGGTTACATTGGATGAGAGAATGTGGAGGATTTGAGTGGAATGAAAAAGAATGGATACTTCGGGAGATGTGGAGAATATATAGGGGAAGAAGAGAACTAAGCAGAATAATGCTGTTTTTGTCTTTTTCGGTGTATCTTTATTTTGTTTGGACTTATTGTTGTTTATATTGTTAGGTCTATATTATTAGGTCTTTGGTGTATTGTTATTGTTTTGAAATATATTTGATTTTATATTGTTTTGAATTTATGCCAATAAAGGTTTCTGATCTATGAGGAATTTTGTTACTAAGGTTTCTGATCTATGAGGAATTTTGTTACTAAAAGTGTTTTGAAACATTTTTAACTTGGCCTGTCCAACTTTAGGCCTGTCTAAATATAGAAGTACTGGTGCTAAAATATTTAGACATTTCACGTTGAGGCTTACACTTTGTTGAAGCAGGAGATATTACCGCTAGACTGAAGTGTAGAAATCAATGTGAGCAATGATGTTTATCCGACTCTTACACTCAAATAGGGATGTCAACTTCTATGTTAAAAACTGACAATCTTAGTAAGTGTAATAAGGAATCATGACTGAGACACTTTCTGCACTTATTTTTTATGAATCTCATGTTAGAGAAAAGGAAAAATACTTCCAATTTGCGATTTCCTCTAAGCTGAGGAAATCTGCCCTCTGGAAATAGATTGAAAAAATTTAACTCTCTTTCAGACCATGTTTGAAAAAAGGATTAGCCCGAAGATCACAGTGCTCCAGTTGATACATCGATGACTGATTCTCAATATCCATGGCGATAGCGTAATTGAAAAGGAGCAGTTTCTCTGATTGAATTCTTGAATAATAACCTCAATATTTTCAAAAACTCCAAAAAATTCCTATCTACAATTTCTTTTGATAGTTCTTGACCAGATGGAAAATGTATCAAATCACTTCTTGATTAAGTTGATTTCAAAAGTTTTAACTTACTTTTGAAGCCATTGTCTTGAGCAAATGACCCGAATATATTTTGATCTTTATCATACAGTCATGAAAACAGACTGCTTTCATGTTAGTGTATTTCACGTGGTCGACCCATCGTACAAGATTTTTAAATATGCTGAAATCTCATTTATCAGTGCAAAAATTGAAGTGCTAGGACTCCTATCAAGTACTTCCTAATTTAGGTTTCCTAATTAGGCCCGCAAGTGCTTTATTTGATTTTTTCATATACAATGCACCTAATTTAGGTTTCCTAATTAGGCCCGCAAGTGCTTTATTTGATTTTTTCATATACAATGCACCATAAGTCGCAAT
>WYDF02308957.1:0-15101 GCA_009867245.2 Adranes taylori | reverse complement strand
CAACGTACAGCTATACGTTGCTCTTAGCAATACCAAGCTATGTGTTGTACTTAGGAATACTTTCTCCAAATTTTGAGTACAACATAAATTTATTCAAATAGCCCAACATAAGACTATACTTGAGCATATAGCTATAGATTGTGCCGAAAATTAATCAAACTTTGGAAATAGTATTCCTAAGGACAACGTATAGCTATACGTTGTGTTATTTGAATAAATATACGTTGTGCTTAAAAATACTAAGATATACGTAGTGCTTAGCAATACTATTTCCAAATTTTGATTAATATATATATATATATATATATATATATTATCAAGCAGAAACACTAAAGTGGGAAATCTTATATATTAAGTTAACTTTAATTTTTCTGAAAAAATATTGTTTCATTCCTTTGTGCGAGAAGAATTTGCGCATGCGGCAAATTTACGGTAAATGAAAGATACAAAATCGCTTTATGTATCGGTAGAGATTACGTAAAATTAAGATCGCATAAAAATATTTAAGTTTTCTCTTAACGGTACTTCTAAGAAATTTACAGTCGTACATTGCCGTTAATAATTCTACAAGTGCATGAACCACATATTCTGAATAAAATACTATACAAGAATGAAAACAAAAGAAAAGACAAGAAAAACGAGCAAATAAAAATATAAAAGCGTGTCACACCAAATTAAACAAAACAACATCAATATTGAGTCGAATTTGTCATTCATATAATGTTTAACTTACTGGTGGTGGACAACATGGCGAGTTGTTCAGAGTTACGCAAACATGTAGACAGGTATAATTCTGTAAGAAATAATTGAAACACAATTATAAGAACAAATTGCGAAACAAAAATACATTTATATACAAACACAAAATGGAATTTTTCAAAAACTAGTTTTCTGAAGCTATAGACCTCTAAAACATGCGTCCCATTAAAACTTCACTTCACCTATCTCCTCATCATACCATGTAATTTAAAACCCTTTCTCCTAACAACTCTCGTCTGCGTAAGTAATTGACAGCACTCCCTTTCCCTTAATCTATTTTCCAGTTTTCTACTCAACAATCTTTGGCCCATACTCGGTATATATAACCCATACATAACTGTTACTCCCGTATAACTTTCCACAATCCTCCAATTATCTCTCTTGTGTACTGGCACCATTTTTTCCTTGATTCAATTCCTCCGCCATTTCATCTTCGCCCCTTATTACCGTATTCATTCCCCTAACACTTTGAATCCACTCTCATTTAAGCAATCCTATATTTCAACATATAACTTGTCAGGCCCGGGAGCACTTTGTTTTTTCATATCCATTTTTCACTTCCTTTACTCAACTGTATCATACATCCCTCTCTTTTCTCTTCCAATAAACAGTTCGTTCCACCATTTCGTTCCACATCACCACAAATCCTTTTCAATTTTTCGCTTTATTATTATCTGTCTTTATGTCTCTTTCTCTCTCGCCTGCTTTACGTCTATTTTTCTTTTCCCTTCTTCTTTCGCCTTTTTGAATTCCTTTCATGTCGTTTCCCCTTTTCTTTCCTCAATATTTCTCTTACTTTTTGCTTCTTCATAAACTATAATATCATCTACCTCATGTCATTTATTCTCCTTATTTTCTACCATACCATATATCAGTTTTATCAAAGTTCCAATTCACTACCTCTATTACCTCACTAAGAGAATATGAGAACGGAATGACAAAGGAGAATACCTCATCCAACTCTGCATCAAAATACGCTCGCAATTACCAACTCGATGTATGAGAATGACAAATGTAGATTATACTCCTGGAGATCTCCTGATGGACACACGAGGAATCAAATAGATTACATCTTGATTAAGCAGAGATGGAAATGCTCGGTAAACACGACGAAAACGTTACCGTCTGCAGATTATGGAAGCGACCATCAACTGCGGATGTGTGAGTTTACAGGAAAACTTAAAATCTGTAGGCGAAGGCAAATAAAAAAGCTGCTCAGACTCAACGCTGACCACATTACAGTTTATAACAATAACTTCATTCACAAAATCAAACCTCTGCTCGAGGAAGTTCAAACAAAAAATACTGAAGCTATATAGCAGGTTGTGAAAAAGCCTCTTATCATAACTGTAGAAGCAACAACTCAAGATGACCAAAATTCTGTTAGACAACCCTGGTTATCAATGGAATCAATCGATCTCACTCGGGAATGAAGGAACCTGGAAAATCGAGGGGTCTTAAAAGCAGTGTAGATCGGCAACTGTATCATTCGATAAATCGGGAGACACACGCTGCTACGCGCAGGGACAAAAATAAATATCTAATGAACGTTTATATAGAAATTCAGGGTTACTCTAATACCAATAACTCCAAAGACCTGTTGAATACGTTCTATCACTCAGGAGTTCTAAACCAGACATTGAGCAATTAGATATCAACATGATTGTTTGAATAGAGAACTAGGCCAAATTGTATCGGTGTGAAAGATTACTGGTGCAATCTGTATGCTGTGTGGAGATCTGGGGCATTATGAGTAGGAACTGCTAGATACGATGAAAGTTGCAATTGACAAATTACGAGAAGGTGCAGCAGTAGCAATCGACAGCATATCAGCAGGGGCCTTGCAGGCTCTATAGACGAAAGGGGACAGAAAATCTTGTACACACCGAAAATCTTGTCACAAGATTTAGAGAACAGGCATATGGCCAGAGAACTGGTCAACTTCAGTATTGCTTCCCCTACATAAGAAATGGTGAATATAAGTCTGCGAAATTACCTTCTGATAGCTCTGATATCTCAGTTCAGCAAGATTATGTTGTACATTCTTCAAACGAGACTGCAAACGTTCCTGTTACATCAAAAAGCTCCAGAGCTAGTTGCTATGTGATAGGAAGGGGTATTCGAAATAAAATTTCTAATGCGAGGAAGCTTATAAAAAAGGCCAGAGAAAACTCGGTACCGATGTATATGTGCTTCGTAGATTACGAGAAAGCGTTTGATAACATTTTGGCCCAGCCTATAAACGACCTAAGCAGAATTTTGAGTACCATGTCACCTTATCACTTTCGTCAAAAGGCTGTATGAGGCAGGCGGCTGTTAAGTATAACATATTATCCGAAAAATGTAGCATTAGGAAAGGCGTTCGTGAAGGACGCGTACTTTCACCTCTACTTTACAACGTCTATATCGAAGTATTGATGTGTCACACTTTAGAGAACTGGAACGAAGGAGTGCAGATTGATAGGAGGCGTCTTTCAAACCTTCGGTTTGCGGATAATACTCTTCTGATAGCTAACAGCACCGACTAGGTTTTAGAGTTTCTTCAAACACTGGAAGACGTAAGCCAAGACTATGGGCTCAAAATAAATGCCAACAAGACAAAGTCATGATAGTAGAGCGAGATAACAAAAATGAAAGATAACCTACAAAAAGTTTGACTCTGGCAAATTCTAAATAAGACGGAGAATTAAAATTGCCCGCCCGGCCCTGATAAAGCTAACAAAAATCTAGAAAGATCGAAACATCACTAGGAAAACGAAAACAAGCCTTGTGTAAGCGCCCTGGTATTTCCCGTCATTTTCGTACGCATCAGAAACCTGGGTAATCCGTTTCATTTGATGGTTGCCTCCAGAAAAATAGATGCGTTTTAAATGTGGGTCTAGCGCAGGATGCTGCGAGGTATCTGGACGGCTAGAAGGACAAATGTCTCCATATTAAATGAGGTCAAACCAGTACAATGATTATCATCGATGATATATGGACGAATTTTGAATTTTTCCGACATATCTCTCGACATGACAGCATGTTTAAGGATATTCTTAAGGGAAGGGCGGAAGGGAAAAGGTAACGGGGCCGATCTCCAACTCGGTGGACCGGTATTATTTCGACACAGACAGAAACACGTTTCAGTAAAGCAACGCGCCAAACAAATGATCCACAGACCTGGAAATCAATGGTTAGACGAAAAAACAGAAATTAGAAGATTGCCCCTTTCAACGTCAATATCCATCGTAGTCACCACGGGTAATCTTCTTCATCGGTCACGAGGTTGGATGAAGAAGAAGATTACCTCACTAAAATTCTTCATAACATTCTTCATCCCAGTTTACGTTGCTTATCTTCTCTACAAACCTCTTTTTTATTATATTCTGTATATTCTCTGTGTTCCCTTCATTCGCTTCTTCAATTTATTCCCAGTGTAACTTCTAGCCGGATTCCATTGAAAATTCATCAAATTCGACTCAATCCTCAACCATTACATAATCTGAAAATGCTCTTGCTTCATTATTTATAGTCATGACTACATAACTATAAATAAATCACTGACTCTTATCCATGCCCTCCAAATACGGGGGATTTGGCACATGGATTTGGAGAGTAAAGTTCGACATTTTTGACAGTGTTCGTACTTTGAATGTTTTGACCTACGACCACTATTTATGTTGTTTAAGGTAACTTGCAATATTCATCTTGGCCAAAAATGAAATTATATCGTGAATATTTTCGTGCGATTATTGTTTACTACTTTCGAAGAGGATTAACTCAAGAACATTGCATCGATGAACTTAATTCGACTTTTAGAGATGAAGGCCCTGAGAAACCGTTGTTTCTCGATGGTTTACCGAATTCAATCGTGCCCGTATTTCGACGAACTTCGTGAAGGTCGACCAAAGTCTGTTCTTGTTCCGGAAAACAATGATCATGTGCGTGAATTGACAGTACAAGATTGTCATGTGATCAATCGTCAGATTGAGGCATCCTTGCATACATTTAATATTGCATAAATATTTAGATTTGTTCGCGTTGGATCCCACATAATTTGACAACCGCTCAAAAGGAAGCTCGTGTCAATTGACCGGAAGAGATGCTTACAAAATACAATCGCGATGCTTCAAAACATATCTCTGACATCGTGACAGGTTATAGATATGGCCTGAAAATAAACAGTAGTCGATAATGTGGGTCTTTCAAAATAAATCAAATCCCACAAATGTTCGTGCTTCGTTCGAGCACGAAGCACTTCGAAGGAAGTGTAAGCCTGCTTTTTTTCGAAAAACACTGGACATGTGGCAAAACTGGACATGTGTCAATTCTGAGCGGCACACAATCATTTGTTTGCCGGAAGTCTTCGGAGAAACAAGAAAAACCACTGCAGAAGGATTATTCTTCATAATGACAATGCGACCTTGGGCATATCGGCTCAACCAATTGACTATTTAAGCACTCAAAAAGATCGATTTAATGGGTTTTCCGTTTTGTCCTGCTTTGGTACCCAATGACTTCCTTTCATTCCCGCACATCAAAAATAAGTTGCGAGGTCAACATTTTTCGGCACCTAACGAAGCAGTTGATGCGTTCGAACGCTTGTTTCGAAAATATCTCAATCAAAGCGGAAAGTTTTTTTCTAAAACTGGTTCAAACAAATGCAAAAGAATATTGATCTTAATGGAGAATATTTTGAAAAACACATATTTGTTTCTGTTCCCTAATCCCAAAATATAAAAGGCAACCCTCGTCTCCAGGGTTGATAGTTCCCTCCTAGTCCCCAATTATGAAACCATTCCCACAGTCAATTCCTCCTCTTCGATCCACTTCAAAGAGCTCTTTCTTTCAAGATTGGATCCTACGATTTCCTTTTCATGCATATCACACGTGTCCCTATAAGGTGCTTCCATTCTCCCTATTACAATTTCACATTCGTACATTTGTGTGTTGCATATTGAGTGTGAAACATGATGGTGATGATTTTTACAACAAAATTTTTCTCATCGATAAAGTTAATTTTTATCTAGGTGGGGAAAAGTCTAGATTTGGGTTCGAAAATCCGCATGTTGTACACAAAAGATTAATGCATCATCAGAGATACACTGTTTACACTGAGGGCAAGTGTAATCGGATCACACTTAATTAATGCTGTCAGACTAAATTGAAAACCCTATTGTTGACAATTTCTTTGAAAATTTGGAATTGGACATGTGCTTTTCAGCTGGACGTTGCAACGTGCCATATAGACTTGAAATCATAACTTTGTTGCATATTCACTTTCCTGGTTGTCACTTTTCTCTCAGAATGCTGATATAAACTGGCCTTCAACATCATGGAGTTTTGTCTTTAGGTTTATGTACAGAGAAAAGTGTACACCAATCAACTAGCAACAATCAATAACCTCACCAATAAAAGCCTTGGAACTCTTTGGCAATGAAAGCCAATGGAAGCAGCAATTAATGAAATCAAACATTCAACGTGTTACGAAAATTGAGTTGGGTTTATGTGGCAGTGTCATGGAAAATTTTGCTAAACGCATAAAATTTTGCTAAATCATACCAGGGCAGTCCAGGTGGCCATAAGAACGATTTTCTTTGTTTTCCATGGAAAAATAAAAAACATCAATGTTATAAATATTTTCCTTTTTGTTCAAAAATCAAATCCTACACTTTCAAATAAAAACCCTTATATTGATTTCCTCACACTTATATCCTCATTCACCTCTTCTCACATATTCTTCATTTTCATACGTTTCTCCATTTTTCTTTCATTTATAGTTGCAAATATATTTTCCCCTTTATTGTTAAGTCCTTCTTCATTCTTCCATTCCTCCATTAATTTTGTGTATTCTTCTCCTTCTCTTACTTTTCTCTTACTTACTTTTTTAAGAACTCACACTTTTCTATGTACGTACCGTTTCCTACATTCTTTATTTTACCCATATCTCCTTGTTTCCACATCTTTAATTTATGTAGTCAATTACTGACTCGTCCATGGCTATATGTTAACTCTCCCTCCAAGTCCCCAGTTATACAGCCATTTCCTACAGTCAATTCCTCCTCTTCAGTCCACTCTAAAAAGCTCTTTCCGTCAATATTGGATATTTATCCTACTATTTCCTTTCAACGCATACCCCATCTGCCCCTATACAGGTGCTTCCATTCTCCCCAATAATTGTATGTTTTACCCTTCTGTCTGTTAACACCGCAATTAAAATTTAGACAATTTGCCACTTAGTACATTTATGGGTAGGATATTGGGTATGAAGCAAGATAATGCTGATTCTTACCACAAAACGTTTCTAAGCGATGAAGCACATTTTCATCTTGATGGAACGGTAAATAAGTAAAATTGTCTTCTTTGGGGTTAGAAAAATTCTCATGCTGTACACAAAAGATTTATGCATCCACAGAGATGCACTATTTTGGAGTGGTGGTGTAATCAAACCATACATTCTTGAAGATGAATCTGGTAATACTGTCAGTCTAAATAGAAAACCCTATCGTTGACTTGTTAAAGAATTTCTTTGATGATTTGGATTTGAACTTTTGCTTTCAACGTACCATGCAACAGAGACCATAACTCGGTTGCATATTCACTTCCCTGGCTGTGTTATCTCTCGGCCTGCTGATATAAATTGGCCTTCAACATCATGTGACCTATGGGTTTTTATATTTAGGTGTATGTACAGGAAAAAATGTACTCCAATCACCAGCAATAATCAATGACCTCATCAATGAAAGCCATGGTAGCCATTGAAGGGGTGGAAGCCAATAAAAGCCATTGGCAATAAAAGCCAATGCAAACAAACATTCAACTTATGAAAATTGAGCCGGGTTTATGCGCTAGTGTCATGGAAAATTTCGCTAAACACATAAGATCATCCTAAAGCAGTCTAGGTGGCCTTATAAACGATATTCTTTTTGCCCATTTGTAGTTGAAAAATAAAAAACATCACTTAAAAAGTTAAAATATTTTACTTTTTGTTCAAAAATCAAATCCTACACTTCCAACTGAAACACTTCTCAAATTGATTTCGGCACACTTATATCCTCATTTACCTTTTCTCACATATTGTTTATTCTGATACGTTTTTCCATTTTTCTTTCATTTATAGTTGCAAACATATTTTTACCCTTAATTGTTGCAAAGTCCTTAATTCCCTTAATTTTGTGTATTCTTCCCAATTTAAATCTCCTTCTCTCACTTTACGTAAAACTTCATTCACTTATTTTTCCTACATTCCGTCTTTATGCGAATCTCCTTATTTCCACACCTTCAATTTACTATTCATCTCTCTTGCAATACCATTTATGCTATACCAATCTATATCATCGAGCCTAGTTTTTTCCTTTGTTCCCCATATATATCTCTCATTCCTCGTTTCAAAACTATTCTCTATTTCACATTCCTCACTCACATCCCACTCAAATGACCAGTACGTTTCCAGAGTAAAGTGGTCTGACTCAACTCTATCATTATCCTATCATTATCCTATCACTATCACTACAACTACACCTTCAATACTATCTCTTACACTCTCATCGTGACACAACCTCCGTGACCCCTATACGTAAATTCACTATTCAAGTCCCCATACATACACCTATTACCCACAATTAAGTCCTCTTCCTCCATCCATTCCAAAAAACTCATTCCTTCTTTATTTATGTATTTATTTTTAGATATTTTTTTATCCATTCTTCATCCATCCCTAAATTAAGCCTCCCTTTATCTCCTATTCTAACATTCCACTCACAAATAATCGTAAACATATCATACCTCGTTCGGCCATCACTTAAATGCACAATCAACTTTTTCATAAATTCCTTCCATTAGCTGTTCACGTGTACAAAAATAAGCAACTATCTTTTTTCTCCTATAGACATATAAATTCCTTTCATACAAACCTCCTGCAAGTCTTTCCTATCACCTCCATACATTTTCCTTTTCATACTTGTCACTAGACCACCATTGGCCATACCTTTCCTATGAACTATAGTTGCTTCTTTCAAACTCCACATATCCTGTAGGTAACCTTTCTCTTATCTCTTCCCATCCATTTCTCACAATCCAAGTTTCTGTTATCCAATCCCATCAAACTATAAATGTTCTATCTTTGAATTTGTTTTTCAACATGTTTTGTTACATTCCAACATAAATGGGATTATGGGATAAACCCCTGATCCCATATTGATGTACCTATATCCTTCTTCAACCTTGCATCCTCTTCATCATTGGATTCCACAATTGCATCAACCACCAGTCACGATAAATTATCCCCATCATAATCCCTAACATTCTATTTGTCTTTCCCAATTTCTACATATTGAACTACTCGGTCTAAGCTGATACTTGAGTTATACATTGCTTGCGATTTATTAAATCCTCCACCCCTTCCCGGCTATTTATTCTCATCCCTTTATCATTATTATACATACACCCTTCATAATTAACTCGACATTCTTCTTCCCCTTGTACGCAACTCCTAATTGTTTCTAGTTTCCATCTATAACACTTCCCCTAGTTCCGTCATTTCCACTTTCGTACGTAATTAAATTACTTTCCCTGGCCACCATTATCTTTTCATCCCATACATATTTATCTACTTAATCCCACGATTTTTTGTATCCAACCTTAACTCTCTTTACGATTTCGAATTTCCCGTAACTTGGTTCCTTATGGTTCTGTGTACCTCCCTTTCCACCGCCTTTCAATTTTCAATTCCATCGCCTTTCAATAAACGTTTCCTCCTCACCAGTTCCATTTTTCTCACCTAATTGTCTAGGTGCACTATTATTGATCTACATTACTTGTTACACTGCATTCTGTGCATCTTTCCTTTCTTTGATTTCCTGCTCAGCAGTCGCCAATTCCATTATTCTCTTGTTTCTTCTTTCTCCATTTCTCCTCCTTCTTTATCTCTTCTCTCAAAGTCTCTCTTCCTAACCTTATTTCTCTTATAAGAACTTCTCTTATCTTTTTTATTTCACTTAATTGCGCATATGTCTTTCCAGGTACTCCTTCTTTATAACATCTGTTTACATCTTTTTTTTTCTGGACTGACTCTTACGAACAAAACACTCTACTTCTTCTATAGCAGAAAAAAGATGGTTGGTTATTTTTATATATGTGAAAAGTGAGTGGAAGGAATTTATGAAAAGGTGGATGACCGAGAAAGGAAAAGTAATTACAAATGAAGATTTTAAGAAAATAAGAATCAGTAATTATTACCTATATTTTAGACAGATAAGTTGATCTTGATCGAGCCATTATAAACTTATAGATACTCATATGTGCAATTTAATTATTCTTTTGTGCACAAGTGTATTTGGAGTCAAAGCATTTGTATGATTTTTCGTCTGCAGAGTACGTAGTGTAATCTCAGGTTTCCTATATCTAGACATACATAATTGCATTCTAACATTTCAGAGGTTTTTCATGTGCACGAATACGCAACTGTTTATTCCAAGTTATTTTTACACTAAAACTTGAATTATTCAAAGCATTTGTATTTGTAAAGCATCTTACACCTGTATGAGACTTCATGTGTAATCTAGATGTATGCGCAAATGTTCAATTAAAGTACTCTTTTGTGGACTAGCATAATCGCATTCTAAACACTTAAATGGTTTTTCTTCCGAATGAATTCGCTTGTGTGACTCTTGTGTACACAACTATAATCCCATTCAAAATATTTGTATGGTTTCACACCAGTATCAATTTCTCAAATAAGTGTTACTCATGTGTACTCTCATATACGTCTTTCGTGCACAACCATAATCGTATTCTAAACACTTGAATAGTTTTTTATGTGTACGAATGTGCAAATGTGCTACCAAAGTGCTCCTTTGTGCACTAGTACAATCGCGTTCTAAACATTTATATGGTATTTCACCCGTATGAGTATGCATGTGTAATCTCAAATAAGTCTTTTGTGCATCATAATCGGATTCTGTACATTTAAACTGTATTTGGTCCGAATTAATATGCTTGTGTGATGTTAGATGTCTCGTCTGTACACAATTCTAATCGCATGCAAAACATTTGTATGGTTTTACGCCCGTATGAATACGCATGTGTAATCTCAAATAAGTCTTCGTGCACAGGTATAATCGCATTCTAAACATTTGAATAGTCTTTCATGTGTACGAATGCGCAAATGTTCAATCAAAGTGCTCTTCTGTTCACTTACATAATCGTATTCTAAACATTTATATGCTCTTTCACCCGTATGAATACGTATATGTAAAGTCAAAGAGCTCCTCTGTGCGCAGATATAATCGCATTCAAAACACTCGTATAGATTTCGTCTGCGCGAACCGACTTAGATGTGTTTACATGATCTACTCGTTCAGAATTTAAACCACATTCTGAACGTTTAAATGGCTTTACTTTCTTCTGTATAGGCACATGTAATACTAAACTCTTCTTTTGTGCACATGTATAATTGCATTCTAGACATTTCTATGGCTTGTGCTCAGAATGAATAGGCTAAGGAGAGTTAGGATAGGTTCTTAATTTCTAATTTGCATAGTTCCAAAAGAGATACTCTTTATAATTGACAGAAAAAGAAAGGATTCAATTATGCTTTCACGACGTGCTGATTTGAAATGAGTAAAACAAAAAATAAATAACTAACAATATTATAAAATCTGTTTGCATCATTTTCAAGTAGGAAGAAGGTTATGTTACTTTCAACACTCCATCTTTATAACGAAGTGGACCCCACATAAATATGTGAAGGACAATTCACATATTTGTGCAGATTCGTAATGTCAATATTAATTATCTTGATTAAAAATAGAACTATTTGTTATTAAAATAGTCTAGTCGTAATTTATTAGAGTTATTCAAATTTTTCTTGATACTTTAAATAGGTGTACCAATAATATTGAAATAAATCGAAGGAGTAGTTGTCAAACTGTTTAAATAACAAACATATGAAATGTATTCCTTCGTGTATTTATATTATAGTAGTTATCAAATGCTGGCTCTGGCGCAAAAGTTCCATAAGAAATAGCCGCCTAGAAAAACCGACCGATTGTGCCGCAAAAATATATGAAGATATACGAACGTGTTTCTTCGTATATTATTGTCCCTGCGCTAGGTAACTATAATATTGATCAAATATAATATTTGAGATTTGCTGATAAGAATGTAAACACTCGTTTTAGTTTATGGCCGACCACGTGCTCGTTCGTATATTGTTGTCATGTCGTGTTGTGTACACACTTGTATAAAGAAGTATATAAGATAAAGAATATTACAAATAAACAATGACGTTTCGATATATGATTATCTGCATTTTAAAGATCAAACAGATGGAATATTCTGAAGGGTAGAGGAGGTTATGGAGAAGGATTCTGTTCCTAGCGCTCTGCTAAAAGACATGTGTAGTAAGTGGAGTGAATTGCAGGAATTTTTTGAGAAGGACCACCCTAACTAGGTTACAGTCAATAGGGCCATTAATTTTTTCAACGAGAATGCTATGTCGTACTTTAGAAAAATGCTGCAACATATAAAAAGGCAAATTGCCTTAGATAGATTTCCTGTGCGTCAAGTAAACAATCCTTCAAGTCCTCATCCCTCGTAAACTACATGGAAATGTTCTATAAAATAGAAACATCGCCAGGCAATGCAATTAGCACTCGGCGCTGCTCTACGTCCAGGGTAGGCAGCGTAAAATATGCGACTGGGCATGATACAGTGGACAACTGGGCTTCCCATGCGAAATATAAGGCCAGGAACAGTAGCCATTTCAAATCCTCGTAATACACAATGTATTATGCAGGCGGAGAAGATAGGAAAAGGCATGGTGTCGATATAATGGTATCAACCAAAGCAACAACTTTGTGCTGGGTTATGAACCGATTGACGAGCAATGTCTTTTAAAGTTTAATACGAAGCCTTCTGCCCTAAACATCATGACATTATATGCTCCCACTCATGATGCTAATGATTAAGAGATCGAGGAATTTTATCGAACTGTCGAAGTCTCAATAAATAAAATACAGAGCAAAGAAATCGTGATGTTAATGGGCGATTTCAATGCAAAAATCGATTCCACTGTCAACGATGATCATATTCGCCAAGTAGTGGCGAAGTTTTTGACGGAACGGCAGAGGAGAATGCCTCATCCACTTCTGCTTCGAAAATACGCTCGCAATTACCACACGATATATGAGAAATACAAACGTAGATTATACACCTGGAGATCTCCTAATGTACACACGGGGAATCAAATAGATTACATCTTGATTATGCAGAGATCGAAATCCTCGGTAAAAACGGCGACAACGTTACCGTCTGAAGATTATGGTAGCGATAACCGACTGCTGATGTGTGAGTTTACACGAGAACTTAAAATCTATAGGCGAAGGCAAATAAAAAGTCTGCCCAGGCTCAGCGATGACTAGGTTACAGTTTTTAACAATAACATCAATCGCATAATCCAACCTCAGCTCCAAAAACCTCAAACAAAAAATAAAAGTCTCAAGTCACAACTTTAGAAGAAACATCTCAAGAAAACCACAATACTATTAGACAGCCCTGGTTATTAGCGGAAACAATAGATCTCATACAAGTCTTGACAACAGTACAGATCTGGAACTGTATTAATCGTTAAATCGGGAGATACAAGCTGCTACGCTGATACAAGCTGAAATTCAGTATTTCTCTGATACCAATAACGCTGAAGACCTGTTCAAGATACGTTCTATCAGGAGTTGAAACCTCGATATTGGGCAATTAAAGATCAACATGATTGTTTGAATACAGAAGTATACCAAATTGCATCTGTGTGGAAAGATTACTGTGGCAATCTGTATGCTGACTTGAATCCTATTTGTGTAGACCTGGTGAATTGAGGAGGAACCGGATATACTGTTTGGTGAGGTGATACTCGCAATTGTCAAATTAAGAGAAGGTAAAGCAGTAAGAATCAAGAGAATATCAGCAGAGGTCTTCACGCAAGGGGGCAAAAAATCGTACACATATTGTGTCACAAGATTTGGAAAACAGGTTTATGGCCAGATGATTGGTCAACTTTAGTATTGCTTCCCCTACATAAGAAAGAGTCAGAAATAGTCTGCGAAAACTATCGTCTTATAGTCATGAGATCACATTCCAGCAAGATATGTTGTACATTCTTCAAGCGCGCCTTGTTGAACGTCAAGGCTGCGTACTTTCACCTCTACTCTACAACATCTATAGCAAAGTAGTGATGCGGCGCATATTAGAGAACTGGAACGGACGAGTAAAGATTGGTGGAAAACGCTTTTCAAACATTCGATTTGCGATGATACTCTTCCAATGGCTTACAGCACCGAAAAGCTTTTAGAATTTCTTCAAAGACTGGAAGACATAAGCCCTATGCATTTAATATTGAAGTGGAAGACTATGGGCTCAAAATAAATGCCAACAAGACAAAAGTCATGATAGTAGACCAAGATAAAGAAAATCGAAAATAACCTACATAAATAGAGAACTTTGAACTCGTAGAAAAATTTGTGTATATGGGCCCCATGCCCTATAAGTCCGGCTCTTGTAGATTGAAAATAAGATGGCGAATTGAAATTATCCGGCCGAAATGATAAAACTGAGAAAACTTACGAAGACAAGCCTTGTAAATGCCCTAATTTTTCTTTTTTTTTTCGTAATCTTCAGAGACTTGGGGAATCCATTCCAACAACAGGAGAAGAATAGATGCTTTTGAAAGGTGGGTCGGCGCAAGCTGCTGCAAAAGCATCTGCTAGAAGTATAAATGCCTCCCTCTTAAATGTCCCTCATAAATCCGTACAAACATATGGATGAATTTTGAAAATTTTCGGGCATATCTCTCGACATGTCAACATGGAAAAACTTGTTGTTCAGGAAAAACCAGAAGGGAGAAGGAAACGGGGCCGATCCCCAACTAAGAAACCGATATTATTTCGAAAGTAACAGAAACAAGTTTCACTAAAGCAGCACGCCAAGGGAACGATCGATAGACCTGGAAATCAACTGTTAAACGAATAATACAGCGATTAGAAGATTGCCCTATTCAACGTCAACATTCACTGTAGTCACTAGTCACCACACGTCGGTCACGATTTTGAAAATAGAATTGGACAATAAATCAGGATACAAAATGACAAAAACTACCAAATCAGACTAATCTGCTCTATTTGACGATGAGGGTTCGTCATTACATCAGTAGCCTTTACTTCCTCGACTGTTACCACAATAATAATTTACTGTGTTATTATATAACAACTAGATGATAAGCCGTCGTAAAATGACTACCCATTACCAGGTCATATTTTATTTAAATGTAATTACAAAATTTGACATTTAATTTCACATATTAAATGGCA